>JANIMX020000278.1:98128-114649 GCA_024582655.2 Erythroxylum kunthianum | reverse complement strand
GTAACAACCCATGAGCTTGTCGATGTGAGCCCTAATGTCACTTGCACCATCATAAATGGTGTGATGAAGCATGTTTAAGTACTCATTCTTCTCATTCTTTGAGAACTTCATGTACTTCTTCTTAATGGCACCGAGAAAAACCTTTGCATTATCAACTTCGGGAATACTATCACGAATGAATTCATCCATGTGATACCTCATAATCATCAAACAACATCGGTTAGAGTATTCCCACTCCTCATAGGACTTCCTTTCCTTCTCAATAGCATCATCAGCAAGTTTAGGTGGTGGATCAATTCTCAAAGCCAAGTCCATTCGCATGATAGTCAAATTCATCATGAGAGATTCAACCCACTGCTTGTGGTTCGTTCCATTCAGCGTCAAGATAGAAGAGACTCTCAGATTGCTTAAAGCTAAATGAGAACCAAGAACAATAACTATGATATGCATGTTAAAACAAAATCATGCAATTCGTACTCTTTTTCTCAAAATTAATTATATTATTCATGTTAGATTTCCTTAAACAAATATAGAACTCATTCACAGGTAAGAACAATTTATTAAATATTATAACCAAATCATCATTATACTATCAAAATTATAGAAAATTTGTGCAGCTCATAATATTTCAATAAAATTTCTTCACCATATTAAGCATCCTACTGAGTAGTAATTATCGACAGGATAATTAATTACCCGTATGGATCTCAATGTTATTTTAGAGGAAAAAATATAAAATTTCAAACATACATTTATGTTTAAAAATTCCTCGTCATAAATAGTTTCACATGCTCAATTCTACGACAGGCAAAAATAAGCACTCACTCTTGTCCACAAAAATATGTTTATGCCACAATAAGACTAAAACAATTAGAATTAGCAAATAAAATTTACTAATTAATCTTGTGCATAAACATATGGGGAAAATAGAAAAAAAATTGGAGTAAAATGGTCCAAAAAGGACCTTGCACATGCCCCTAAGCACACTGTGCAAAAAAATTTGAAAATAAAAAAAATTAAGATACAGTACAAAGGCGTAGGTGTCGTCCCTGACCTCTATCTGGGTCGACCCGCGGGTGGTCGGACCGACCCGACTGTAACTTCCTCTCTCGATCTCAGTTTTCGACCATTTTTTAAGCGTTTTCTTCAATTTTTCACGATATATAGATTTTCTATGTCCATTTTAGCCAAAATTGCTCCAAAAGAATGAAACCATCAAGCTCATTTTGGCCATGGAAAAAAACACGAAACTTTTCATAAAACTCACCCAAAAATCGTAATTCTTTATCCAAAACAAAAGAAAAAGGCAACAACATCAATCAACAACATTTTCTGACCCTCAACTCAACATTTCAAAGACATTTTTGCCAAAGTAAAAAAACGAGTTGGAAAATACGGGTGTATGAAAAATGAGCCATAAAATCAAATGACGAAGCTCTGATACCAATTGCTAAATTCAACAGATGCATTCTTCAACATCATATAACCAAGATCAACATTTTATTTAGGACATAACAAAATAATGAAAATAACATACCTCAATACTTGGCATAGAATCTTGGTGGTTTCTTTCCATCTTTTACCAACTATCAAAAACACCAAGAATACTTTGTGCAAGAGAGAGCTAATGGTAGAAAACCATATCGCCTTTCACACCCATATCTCATATCTATGTGAACCTCAACATATGTCATGTTTATATAACATGTTCTACTCTAAGAGATATAATAGGTTAATCACGTCATGTTATGGATGGATATAGATTATAATTTAATGGGCCAACATATAGTTATCAGAGTACTACTATATGTCTTAAATATAATTAGTAAATTATTAATCTTCTCATTATGGTTATCAAATATACATTAGGCAATTCAATTAATAGTTATGGATATGGAATTAATATTGTGATTGTATTAGTTTATATATATTATATATGATGATGATGATGATGATGCAATTAGAATATTACAGTAAGATGGTGACTCTTATTTGACGATTTGCGATTGCTTTCATTCTACGGATAAGCGCACGGTTGTTTTCTGATCGGTTTGAGAAGAGACGTGAGGATTAACCCAGAGAAGAAAGAGGCAACAATGGTAGGTTTTTTGGTGCGGGTGGACCCTTCACTCCAAATCTTATAAAGCAAAATTCCAATGAAAAGGTTTTGTTTCTTCTATCTATCTATCATCCAATGCTATGCTTTGCTTCATGGTTGTAATTTCATTGTCATTATTGTATAAAGTAGTGTTGACCTCATCTCATAATTACAAGTACAACCTCGAAGCCATCGCTTAGTTGATGGAGTAATTATTGAGTGTGAATTTTAAGTCACATATTATTGTCACTTGGTGAGTGGTTGGATTAGTTAACTAATTATTATTGCTTAAACATTAAAAATGATAAGGATATTTATGGTACAAATGGGAACTCATCTGTCAATTAGAGAACTAAACCCATTTTCTCCTTACACGGTCGAGGAGAGGAGAAGAGAAGAGGTTACAACTTAGAGATAAGATTTTTTGGTTTGAGGGAAGAAAATAAAAAAAAAATAACGGTTGACTAATAATCACAGGATTTTTAGAAGAAAATGAAGGAATGAGTGATGGATAGTTGGATGGGTGGGCCCCGTTCACCCCATTATCACATGCGAAACACCAAATCCCAGAGGCTTTTACCAAAGACGAAGAAGGTGTCCCATCCCATTTTAAAGAAACTAAACTTGACCTCAAAGTCATAAGCTTTTCAGTAAAAAAATAGAACCAGACCACCACCTTCCTAAGATTCCAATTTCGGTCCATCTCATTCTTGGTAGCCGATCTCACTCTTTCTCTACTTCACATTTACATTTCTTCTTCGCCTCTCTAAATTCACACCTCATCTTTACATCTTTCCCTGCGATTCGTCAAAGCAAAAGAAGACGATGTCAGATAAAGTGTTCCCATCCTCTAAACCAACCGCCGCCACAAATGGCGCCACCACGACCCACCCCACCGCCCCCCCAAACAAATCCCACCTCTACAACCCCACCGCCCGTCCACCATACCGCCCACAACCCCACAACCGCCACCGCCGTAGCCGCAGTGGGCGGAGCATCTGCTGCTGCTGTTGCTTCTGGCCCATTCTCACCCTCCTCTTACTCCTTCTCATCGCCGCCATCGCTGGCACGGCTCTATACATTCTGTACCGCCCTCATCGACCGACTTTCTCCATCCCTTCTCTCCGCATCCACCGCTTCAATCTCACCACCTCCACCGACTCCTCCACCTCCCACGTCTCCACTCTCCTCAACTTCACTATCATCTCCAAAAACCCCAACTCTCACATCTCTTTCTTCTACGACCCCTTTACCCTATCTTCCTTTTCCACCGACGTCTTGGTTGGTAACGGCACTTTGCCTGCTTTCAGTTTGACGAAGAAGAACGAGACCAGTTTCAGGAACGTTGTGATTTCTGGGTCGAATGATCTGGACGCGGAGTCTGTGAATGCATTGAGATCGGATCTGAAGAAGAAGAACGGTGCGACTACTTTGAAGATTGAGTTGGATACCAAAGTGAAATTGAAGGTTGGAAGCTTGAAGACGAAGAAGGTTGGAATTAGAGTGACGTGCGATGACATTAAGGGTGCTGTACCAAAAGGTAAGACTCCGACAGAAGCAATAACTTCTGGGTCTAGTAATAAGTGTAAGGTTGATCTGAGGATCAAGATCTGGAAGTTCACTTTCTGAGCATTTCAGTACTGTGGGGTGCCCTTGTTTTTTGTTTTTTTACACATTTTTATTTTTCTTTTGCTTATCGTTTTCTTTATATATTTGTTATTTACCTTACTTTTACAACTTGTTATATCTTTGATATACTGTTAATGGCGCAAATTGTCTTTTAGTTTTGTCATTTTATTTTCTACCTTCTTCACAATTTCTTGATGGGGTTAAGCATAAGTTATAATTATGAAACAATATCATGAGACTGGTGCTGATTTGCTTATGTTCTCCCAGTAAAATGGTAAAATGATGTGTCCATTTTGTCCTATGTGTTAGAATAAGGAGGAGACGCCAGGGAAGGAAAGGACAGTCCACTCCACTTTCCAAAACATGAAATACTAAATTGATAGATGTGGCTAATCACAATCATAACTAACGATTTTCTTTGGGGTAGTTCAGTCAATGCATTAGGTCCAGGGTAAGCTGTTGCATTTTCGTTTCGTGTATTAGTATTGAAAGTAATGGTAAGTCCACGTTTTACTTTTGTCACTATGGAAATTAGTTAGCTCAAATTGGACAGTACACCAGCTAAAGAATCACTTCTCTTCAAGCAATCGACCCTTTTGCTTCTCTTCAAAAGTAACTTCTTTCATACCGTCTCGCGTGAAGTTAGTTAGGGTGAATCAAAATATTGAAAGGCCATGATACATTGCCCTCAGGTGATGTTTGTGAGCTATGGTACTATGTCCACGGTTGAGATGCATGTGTAAGAGGCTTTATCAATAAAAGATGTTTTTTGTTTTATAGTATCCTTATTATTTGAAAAACTAACGAGCTTTGGACGTTAAAAATTGATTTTTGATTTACAAAAAAAAAAAATTGGACTCGATTCCTCATAGGTTGGATGTGAAGCCATGTTACTATTTAGCTTCTTTTCTACTGGAGGTTGGGCTGGACCTCTGACTGGATTGGTCAATCTCCAATTGATGGACCAGGCTTAACCTCAATGGATTTGAATTTGATTTAGCTTTAACTATCAACTGAGGATAGACCTCATACCATGAGTTCAAATTCCTTTCAATACAAATGCATCTTTACTCATTCTTTCCATTGATCGTCTTCCATTTTACTCTCCTGTTACCATATTATTTCACATGGCATATACTAAAATAAAATGAAATAATAAAAGAAAAAGTATTGGTTTCAAGATAAAACTTTTTAATTTAGATATATTTATAAAAGGATTCAATTATTTGGTGATCATTAGTTGTCATTATTATCATCAAATAAGAAATTTTAATTTTATTAAAATAATATTTTTTAACTATTTAAGATAGTAATGACTATTAATGGCCATCAAATTATTGCTTTTAAAAAATAGTATTTAATTCCAATTTCTTAAGGATTAAAACTTCAATCCAATTTTTTGGACAACTTGTCCTTCTGTCACCACCACAAAAGAGATTGTTGATCCTTATAACGCACCCAAACGTAAGGGACTAATTGGATATGTGCAAATTATAGTTTTTTTTATGATTAATGAGTGTATTTATTAAGGCTTTGTAAATGTTATGAAAATATGTATAAACAATATATGACTCAAGCAATTCGTGAAATCCATATTGTTATGCTTCATGATGGTTCTTATCCCTTCTAGCTCTTAGAATGATAAGGTATAATTGATGTCCCTAACAATAAGCCATATAATTGTATCCCCATCTTATTTAGCTGCCAAATCTTTCCAAAGTTGCTTCCTCTGGGATTCTAAATTGGCAATACAAACTATTATTATGTTCATATGAGTCATATTTCTCAGTAATGTAACTTGACTAAATGAAATCGTATGATTGACTACTATAAAGAAGTTGGATATGATTAGGGTAATCTTGCCATTGTAATGCTTAGTATGGTTACTAATAGTTTTCTATCTTTTGTCAAAGACTAGAACCTATTTTGTAAGAGATGAGCCTTTATTCTAGTCTCCAAGAGACCTATAAAAATAGTTTTATTAAGCAAAAAATAATCATGTAATACTTATTGCTTTTTGGGAGTATTAACTCCTTTTAAATTCCAAGCAATAAAATTTATAATACAGAGGAAAGGAGGTTTTGGTTCTTCCTCCTCAACTTCCTACTACAATTTTTCTTAAATTTTGATAAGGTTTTGTTCAACTTAGGAGTATGTTAAGTACTTAGTGAAGTCTAAAGATTTTGAAAGTAGCCACATTAATAGAGCTATTAAACAAAATTAAATAAAAACAAGGCTCAACATTGAAAGTTTGATTCCTTTGGTACTTTAGGAACTTATAGTTCTTACTTTTTTTTTTGAAGAAATTAAATATATATATTGAGCCTTACCGACAAATAAAAATGTACAATTTATATAGCACTAAGTGCACTTACAATGGTAGTACCAAAAAGGAGTAAAGAATGCAATTACCACATAGGTATTACATCATAGGTTTCAATATTTAGCTACATAGTTAGGTTGAACATCTCACCACTTTTGCACACTTATCTGCAATCTTATATGAATCCATAACTGCTCAAAAAATATGTATTAAGGTGTATGTTTATTTAGGAAGATCCTCATATTCCTCTCATCCCATATAGCCATGGCTGTAGATGTCAATGTAATCCAAACGGACCTTATTGTTATAGTATTCTTAAATTTGAGGGAACTGAGTTGAGTAATCTGCAAACTATGTTGACTAGAAACCTCATACTAAGGTCTTTCCATATATACATACTATAAAAGCAATGAAATGACAAATTTTCCACAGATTCCTCCTCTATCATACACAGGCAACACCAGTTAGTGAAGCAGTTAAATCTTTTTAACCTATATGTGGTCTTGAGTTTACTTTTGATAATGATCCATAGTGTGAAGACAACTCTTGGACACAGATAATCCCTCCATATCATATTTTCCCATGGCGTATAAGGGACATGTGAATACTCACTACTAATATGCTTTGATGGTGAAACATCCGTCTGATGTATGTTTCCAAATATACCTATATGATTCCCTGTTGTAAGTGACTAATCAAATTTCATCTAGTAAACTCCTCAAAGCATTTGAATGCATCAGTCAATTGATGTTGCCTATAGTGTCCGCAAATGTGTAATTCAATGGTATGATTCCATGAAGAGATGAAGCATGTTGAAATGAGACCATTGGTCCCACAGAAAGCCAGTTATCATACCAGAAGTTTACTATTTTTCCATCTCCAATGAGAGCCATCAATGCTTGTCTACAGTGATCTCTCAACCTCATAATTGCTTTAAAAGTAGTGGAGTGGATTTGGAAGATCTTAATTGCCCAGATGCTTCTTCCTTTAATGTAGTATGCATGCATCCACTTAGCCCAGAGAGACTACTTATCTACCTTAAGTCTCCACAGTTTATATTTGAGACAAGTAGTATTGATTGTCTTTAATGAGAAAATGCCAAGACCACCCTTGTTTCCTGGCATGCATACTTCCTGCCACTTAGCAACTCCTTTATAACCTCCAAGATTGCACTCCTTCCATAAGAACCTGCCAAGCATTCTATCAATATATTTCAATATTGAGGGAGGAATGTACATATGAGTGACCCAATAGGAACTGATTGCATTAAGAATGAAGTTGACTAGCTGAACCTTGCCTGCTCTCGACATGAGTTTAGAGCTTTATATTGAAATTCTATTCTATATCCTGTGCACCAAAGCCTCATAATCACTGATCTTAAGACGATTAGGAGCTACAAGTATCTCCAAGTACTTCATGGAAAACTGTTGGCTTGAGAAACCAGTGAGAGTTGTGAGGTTATTTTGATTTGCCATGGCTTTTCTGGAGAGGTACACTACTCTTTGCACAGTTCACTTCTAACCCCGTAAGCTTCTGAAAGATCTTCATGCATTTCATGAGAGCTTAAATAGACTGAGAATCAGCTCTTGATAGTAATATTAAGTCGTCTACGAAACAAAGATTTATTAATTGAAGTTCCTTACATTTAGAGTGATACCTAAACTTTGGAGTACTTTGTATCACATGGCCTATGATGTTGTGCAATCTCTCCATTAATAGAGCAAAGATGTAGGGGGATAGTGGGTCACCCTGTCGAATCCCCCTACTGCTCCGAAAGCACATGGTGGGCTGCCCATTTACCAAGTTTGTAATGAAGAGCTTTAAGTTTGTTCTTACTTTAAGTTTGTAATGATTATGTGTTTAGTCAACCTATAGTTTGAACTTTATGAACTCAAGGTGTATGGTCCTTATTTTGAAGCTCATAAAGCTATAATATATTTTTACTTTTTACAAAAACAAATGAATATTCTTATAACTTATAATAAGAACAATAAATCCTTCTTGGTCAATCCCTTTACCCCTTACTCTTCAAGAATCAAAAATAATTTTTTTCAAGTTTGAATTTGTTCATTTGGAATCTGGACTCTTTTACTTCATTTTTCTTTTTATTATTATAATTCTATTGTGGTTATGTGTTTAGCTAACCTATAGTTTGCACTTTATAAACTCATGATGTATGGTCCTTATTTTGAAGCTTTTAGAGCTATAATATATTTTTACTTTCTAAAAAAACAAATGAATATTATAGGCTTATTTGAAAAGTCACCTAACGTTTTAACGTGAAAGTAAACATCTTGTCATAAATATCCTTAATTACTCAGTTAGTTCGCTGATTCAAATGGATAATAGTACCACTCTTTAATTTTAAACCTTTTTACTTAGATTAAAGTCAGTGGAGTGAATTTAATTATACTTACTTATACATACGAGTTTGTTTTTATATTTATTTATTTAAGTCATATGCTAAAATGATTGAAAAATATTGACCTTTAACTTAAAGATTTGCCTAAGTTACACGAAAGTGTCATTATGCATATTAAGCATCTATTTTCAAATTATTGGATTAAAATAAAAGTATATCAGGTTTTAATGATCCTATTTGTTTACCTAAACTAATTAAATCACAAAACACTTAAACTTCAAATGCATCATCTTAATTCTTCTTCTTTCAATGTAAAAGTTCCTAAAATTGTTGCCTATTAAGATAATTATGATGAAATTCATCAAGGTAAACACATTCATGTTTTAGTTAAAAAAAATAGATATTTCCCTCTCCATAAGTAAGTTATAACTTATCCTCGATATACCAAGAAGAACAATGAAATTAAAATTAACAACAATTAAAATATCAAAAGAGGAAGGAAAAATAAACTTCTCTAGTCCTATATGTCTTTTGTTGTGTATGGTAAAGATAGTCAAAACCTAGAATTATTTATACATTGTAAACGCCACTAACAAAAAGTAAATATACTAAAATGAAAATATAATTGAATAATAACAATGTAATAATAAATACTAAAGTACATAATAAAATAAAAGTAAAATAGAAAACAAACTAATGTAGTTTTGATTGTGTATGAAAAGAAAACAAAGTGAAAATCCAAGTATAGATATAAAAGAACAAGATCATCAACAAATTATAAGTAAAATTACAACCCTTTTATCATCAATGTCGGTAGCAGTGGATATTATGGATATTTAATTTTTTGGATGATAAGGTAGTGTTAAGAAGGTCTTTTTATCAAGGAGATAAGTAACCAATCACTCCTCCAATTGGTTTAAATGATGTACGATAAAATTTAAGCACTATTGTAATTTCCTTAATATCACTCTAGTTTCAATTTGTTCCTTGACCTTATACCACATGAATTGGATTGTTGATAGATGTATAGGTGCATATCTAACCTCAACTAGGTTGACTTTAATCCTAGTTAACATGTATTCACTATTAAGCTTATTCATCATGCCCATTGCCAACATCACTTCAAAGTCAATAGTAAGTGTGAAAGAACTCAACGTCAAATTCGAGAGCTTGTCATATACACGTATCTTTATTGACAATTTAGTAAAAAAAATCTACTACAGATGTCCCATTTTTATTGTTTTATATCCTCTAAGTATGTTAGAAATTTTTTTTGAGATTATATAATCCTTACCATATAAGGCTCTCTCGATAAAAGAGATCATAAGCTGTAACCATGTTATTCTTTCCAAATCTCCTTATAATATAGAGTGTAATAACACAATACATATAACGAATAACAAGGGATATGATTTCCATATACGTTGACTCAATGGGAGAGTAGTTGGAGTTACCACTTGTGATGTATTCCCATAATTTTTTGGTAGTTACCTCAAGTAAAATAGTTGATTCTAAATCATCCTCAAATAGGTTAGTCTCCATTTGATGGGATGATCGAAACCTACAATTAATCCAAAAGTCATTGAAAAAATATAATCTAAGTTCATTTCTTAGCAAAAAGCTAACACCACCCTTATTTTTTGTGTCAAAGTTTCTCTTACAACTTGCATTTTCAAAATCAAAATTTAGGAATTTAGTGGCCCAACATGTTTTATGCTTTAGTTTAACAGGCAAGTGACATACTTTTTTGAAAAGTAACTTATATGATATCATTCCAATAGGTGTTTTATATATTGTTCTATATGCCTAAAGAGCATCATTTAATTTTAGTGACCAATCTTTCTTAGATTTTTCTACCATCTTTTATATAATCCTCTTTAACTTTTTGTTAGACACTTCTACTTGAATACTAGTCTTAGGATATTAGAAGGTTGAAATTTTGTACATGACACCATATTTGTGCAATAATCTATGAAATTTTACATTACAAAAGTATGTCCCTTTATCACTAATTATTTCTCTAGACACACTAAATCTTGTAAATATCTTATTATGAAATTTCAGAATAACTCTAAAATCATTGGTTAGTAGAATTGTAGCTTCTACCCATTATACCTATAATCCAACCATTAATATGTATTCATTCCTAAACAAACTTATGAATAAACCCATGACATTAATTTCTCACCCATCAAATAATTAGTAAACTAAATTGATAGTGATAGGCATTTCGTATTTCTAAGAAACATTACTTGCTCTTTGACATTCATCACAATATGGGCTTAATGCTTGTTTCTTGAAAAAAATTTGGAGTCTCGTAAAGAATCAAATGAAGAAGGTCACATTGGAGTCTCGTTAAGGGGGGTTCTGCTAGTGAAGGGGGTATCATCCGGGATCACGGCGGATAGTGTATTAGGGCATTCTCAGTATTCTACGGAGACTATCTTATTCTTGAGGCGGAGCTACGAGCTATTTTTGATGAGATTTTTCTTGCCAGCAACTGGGTATTACATCTATCTGGATTGAGGCTGACTCTATAGTGGCTATCCATTGCATCACCAGGACGGGTGGCCCTTGGTTGATTCACGGAATCCTTCGCCAGATCAGCGCCCTCCTTTATCTGGATCGAGACACTATTTCTCAGATCTTTCGTGAGGGTAATCAGGTAGCTGACTCACTTGCCTCTGAAGGTTGGAATCAGAGAGTGTACCGAGAGTATGGACCGCAGGATCTTCCACGTTGCATCAGGGCTCTTGTGCAGATTGACAGACAGGGACTTCCTAGATCTAAAGGTTTTTAGCGTAGTCAAAATTTCTTTACTTTGGTTATTTGGGGCTTGTAGTTTCCCCCAATTGTTGCTTTCTTTTTCATTTTCTTGCTTTCGTTATATTTGCGTATTCTTGGAGGTTAGGTTTATGCCTCCTCCTTTACATGATGCTGCAAGGGTTTTGGTTTATATCATCCCTTATTTTTTGTACTCCTTTTACTTTATTAATGAATTGTTGGAAAAAAAAAACAAAGGGAGAATGTTAAGAGAGATAAATAAAACTCACAACTAATCCCCAAAGTCCATAACCCCACTTCATTAAAGGATAATAGGCGCATCACTTACTACAATAAGTTTTACAAGATCATTTATAAGCTATAATTTTGAGGATGAAGATTGTGATAGGATCCATCATCAATTAATTACATAGTGCTTACATAAAAGGGAAGAATATAGGAGATAATAACTTATTCATGACATGTAAATGTCCATGTAAAAAAATAATGATATGATTAGATTGAAATAAAGAGAATTTTTTAAGGTGACACCTAACAACAAAGATTTTGTTAACCATATCAGTAAATAAATAACGGAACTAACGTTTTGAACTGAAATAAAAAATTTAAAAACTTGAACTGTAAATACTTGTTTGGAATTGCAATTAATTTGAAGAAAGGGCTCTTCTAGTTTGTGTTTCATTCAAATCATAACTGCCAAGTCACAAGAGCTGTCCGACTTGAGTAAATACATTCATGTTTGAATTGAAAACTTGACGCCAATTAAAAGGAAACTGCCATTGTTGAATATGGCAAAACCTGGAAAGAGACACGAAGGTTGGATGAGACCAGTGGACAAGGTTATCTACGTCAATACAATACACTCTGATTATGACAATTTCGGACAACAACTGGATGCCAATGCAACACTATCAATCCCCCGTGTGCTAGCGCGTGCTGAGCTTGATGGATGCCAATGCAAGTGCCATTATTCATAACATTACATCCCAATCCTCCATTACCATATAATTAACCAATTCTACATTTAGTACAACACTATCAATCCCCCGTGTGCTAGCGCGTCCCCTTCTTAATTCCCCACGGTTTCCACTGTTTGGTGATAAAGAAACGCTTGCTCGACGCTCCATTTAACATGTCTCATCTCCCAAACACTCCCTCTCAACGACCGCTAGTTATATCGGCCCATTGTTCTGTTTTCCTCTCCTTCCATTTTCGAAACAAACTCGAAATGCTGGAAAAGCCACTCTCTCTCTTATTTTTTATCTTCTTCTTCTTCTTCCACTTCACTCAGTCTTTATCAAATCCAGACTCCACCACCTTACTGGCCTTTAAGTCCTCAGTGCTAGACCCTTCCAATTCGCTTTCTTCATGGACTAATTCGACTGACTTATGCTCTGGCACTTGGCTCGGTGTCACCTGCATCCCCTCAACTCTCCGAGTCACCCGTCTCGTCCTTGAAGACCTCAACCTCACTGGCTCAATTCTTCCACTAATTCAGCTCACTGAACTCAGACTCCTGAGCTTGAAATACAACAGCCTCTCCTCTACCTCAAACTTCAATTTCTCTTCATGGCCAGCTCTCAAACACCTCTACCTTTCTCACAACCGTTTAGTTGGGAACTTCCCACCTGGTCTGGGCAATCTCCAGCGACTCCGTCGACTCGACGTCTCGTACAATTACTTCTCCGGTGAGATTCCAATCAGTGAGCTTGGTCAGTTGTCGCACTTGTTGACGCTGCGGCTCGAGGTCAACTCGTTCAGTGGGACCATTAGCTCTGCTAGTAGACTTCCTTCTTCTGTGTTAGATTTAAATATTTCTTATAATTATCTCTCCGGAAAAATACCGTCATCATTGTCTCGATTTCCTGCGAGTTCCTTTGGCGGAAATCAGAATCTCTGCGGGGAGCCGTTGCCGTATGCGTGCTATAGTGGGACGGTGGAGAGCGACCCAGCACAATCAAGTAAACCTGTAACTAGCACCAAGAAGAGGTTGAACAACTGGGTCCTGATCATCATTGTCAGTGTCATAGCTATGGCGATTGTTTCAGGATTAATGACTATTACATGCTACTGTTTTCGTGAGCGAAGAAGAAAAAGAGGGTCTTCTGGAGATTTTGCGAAGAGGAAAACTACAGGGTCTCAACCACCAATTGTAGGGTATTACCGTGAAGGTAGGACCAGTAGGGAGGGCGAGGCCATGGTGATGTTTGAAGGTTGTCATGGTTTCAGTAAGGTGAATGAGCTACTGAGTTCGTCTGCTGAATTGTTAGGTAAAGGCACCGTTGGGACCACATACAAAGTGGTGATGGACGGCGGTGGTGTCTTGGTGGTGAAGAGGGTCCGAGAAAGAAGAAAAAGAAGAGAGCTCGATGCTTGGCTAAAGGTGATTGGTGGATTGAGACACTCCAATGTTGTGAGTCTCAGAGCATATTATCAGTCTAAGGATGAGTTGCTTTTAGTGTATGATTTTCTACCAAATGGAAGTCTCCAGTCACTTTTGCACGGTGTGTATCGCTATTTTGGTTCAATTAATTGATCGGTTTGATCTTTATCCGTAGTTTTAGGACTAACAAAAGAGTTGTTTCTTGGTTGACAACAGGCAACAGAGGACCAGGAAGGACTCCTTTAGACTGGGCTGCAAGGTTGAGAATTGCTTCAGGTTCTGCAGAAGGTCTTGCTTTCCTCCATAGTTACGATAAAGCTAAGCTATTTCATGGGAACTTAACATCATCAAACATCATAGTTAATCGCTCTGGCAATGCGTGCATTTCTGACATGGGTCTTCACCAATTGTTGCACGCACCCTCTTTCTCGAACAATGCGTATAAGGCTCCGGAACTATTGCCCAACAATAACAACAATAATAATGTGAACCAAAGGAAATTTAGCCAGAAGTGCGATGTTTATAGCTTTGGCGTGGTCTTGCTAGAACTGTTGACAGGGAAAATGCCAAATGGGGAGGGAAATACAAGTTTGGTGAAGTGGGTTCAAGGAGTTGGGCGAGAAGAGTGGGCATGGGAGGTGTTTGATTTTGAGCTGTTTGGGTGCAAGCAGATGGAGGAGCAATTGGTGGCTCTCATGCAAGTGGCTTTGCTTTGTGTATCGGAGTTGCCAAGAGACAGACCCAAGATGAGCATTGTCCAGAGGATGATTGAGGACATAAGCAGCAAGGGTGCTGGAGGAGTTGACCCTAATTCTATCATGAATGACCTGACTTCGGATTCATCTCCTTCTCTTTCAGAAAACACTATTAACTTTCACTAGAGGAAGTTGATTAATGTATCAAATTATTTGTTTGAAGTGACTAAGTTAACTTTCACGAAATCATAATCAAGAACTAGGCAAGTAACTATCTCAAATTTCTTGTTTTTACTGAAGCAGATAAAGTGGGGATTCTCTACTATTTAGAAGAGTGAAAACGACGAGAACATTTGTGCGAACGATATGAGACGATAATGGGAGACATTGATGAGCTTAAGATCGGTTAACGTTATTTAGTTAATAAGACTAAAGAGGCCTTTTGGCTACCGGCACCTTCATTATTAGGTTATAGGTATTGTAGTTTTGGTGAGGGTTTGACATTGACATGCTGAATGCCGATGTTTGTCCCTGAGAAGTAGGGTAGGGTAGGGCTTAACTGCCCGCCGAGGAATTTGGTTTCAGAGACAACCATGAATGAGCTGTTGAGGACCATTCCCAGTGTGAAACTAGAAGCTGACAAGGCAGTAGCCCAGAGCCAACCATGTTAGTACTATGAATTGCAAAATATATAATGTAAGGCCATCAAATTCTGCTTTAAGAAAACCCAAATTCCGATCTAAGGTTTTCAATAGGCTGGCATTAGGGTCCATTGGCTACTAGAGGTAATGTGGCAGTCTCTAATTCGATTGTTGTCCCCTCAAAAAAATAAAATAAATCTTTTATATGGAATGACATGTCAGGCTTTCATTTACTTTGACCTAATTATCATATACCGTGATTTGATTCAAATATCGATTTATTAAAGTGAGTCTTTTTTTATTACAAACTTCAAACAAAATTTTCAGGAAAGATAATTGTAGGATATTTATGTGCATCATCATATTTATCTATTCAAGAGGGCCAAAAAAATAACTAAAGCTATATTTTTTAAAAGGAACTATCATTTATATTAGAAAATAAATTATTTCTTATGGTCAATGGTATTTACTTGTGGAAAACTTTTGCTAATGGTCCATTCGTTCCTTTTAAAATGATAGATGATAGGAAAGTTAATGTGATGCCCAATATAAGAAACTCGTATTCTTAAATAGTATAGCCCATTCACATATATTTTGTGTATCGTAGAGAAATGAGTACAAAAGAGTGTCAATGTGTGAGACAACTCATAATATTTGGCATACTTTAGAAGTCGCTTATAAAAGCACTCACAAAGTTAACAAGTGCAAAGTGAGCATGCTTACACACCAGTATAAGTTGTTTTAAATGAAATGTGATAAAAGTATTTCAAGCATGTATACTAGATTCATTGATATTATAAATTCTTTTAAAGCCTAAGAAAATTTTATATTGATGTTAATATGGTGAGAAAAGTGCTTACGCTTTTCCAAAGACTTAGAAAGCTAATGAAAAGATCATTAAGTATTTGAATTCATTAGCATTGGAGGAGTTCATTGGATCTCTCATCACTTATAAATTAGACTTAAACAAACACAAGGGGAAGAATTGGCATTTAAAAAGAAGAGTTTGGCATTTAAGGTTTTAATGAAGGGATCAAATGAAGAGAAGAGACACCCACATGTAATGATGAGAAAGATAAAGAACTCATCAGTAGAAAGTTCAATAAGTTCATAAGGAGAAAGGAGTTATCAAATAGAAATAACTTCAAGTTGGGTAAGTTTCATCCATAAACAAAATCAGCTAACATCATTTACAGATAATTGTAGTAAATTAGGCTATAAGAAGTCCAAATGCCTTCTCCTTAAAGATTGTGAGTGTAAACCCCGATACTCCTGTATATGGGCATAGTACTGTGATATGTTGTAATATTACCTGTTGGTAAATTGCATAATGAAATAGTACTTTCTAATTTCATTATCAAAGAGGTAATCGGTTAGAAAACTCATTTTTACGGTAAAGACAAATTTTGATGATTAAGCTTCAAAAGTCGCCTAACTGAGTTCCGATGAATGACGAAGGTCACGGGGACCCAATTTCTTATGTTCTAAGGCCTTGGAGGCGCTTCGGCACAAAATTTTAACTTCGTTGGAAAGTTAGAGCCAAAGTGACAAAAATACCCCTTTTGGTAAAGTAAGGGCATTTTGGTCATTTTCTACTTTTAAAGGT
>JANIMX020000277.1:1485814-1496263 GCA_024582655.2 Erythroxylum kunthianum | reverse complement strand
TTTTTCAGGTTTACCGGAGAAGAGCCGAGCATGGGTAGAACTTAGTTTTTGGTTCTTTTGTTGTATAGTAGCTCATGAACGGATGTCAAGCTAGTCCTGTATGGACCGACAGGTTGTACTTTTAGTTATGTACTTATGTTTTAAGTTTTTATACAAAGATTGTATTTTGATTTTGTAAGAACATTATGTATAAACAACTTTTAAAATCAATGTATGCCTTTTATATTTTGTTGCGATTGCTTTGCGTGGACCTAAGAGTCCTGAGGGAGGTGTTGCTTGTTGATTGCGATTATAGAAGTGTTTAAACTGCTTGCAGGTATTGTTTTAAAATTTTGGGATTGTTCAAATATAGCCGTTGTGCTGTCCGAATTTTTCCAAACCGAAAAAAGTGTTTAAAGTGTCTTACGAGATTCTAGGTTAGCCTTGCATAATCGAGTTAAGAGTACCGTGAGTACTCTTAGCTCAGGTATGCAACGACTGTCACGTACTCGAGGTGGTTCCAGGGCGTGACACATAAGCCCTTTCTTTTGCGTTCATTTAGCTCCTCTATAGACATTTTCTTAATGAGATTGTTAGAAGTTGAGTGTTGTGGCACGTTGACTCGCGGAGTCACCGAGTTTGTCTTTTGTTGGCGGAGGTCTTGAGCTTCATACAATCGAGCTAACCAAATAGCACTTGACAAGGTACGTGGCTTGTTTGCTCTCACATCCGTACATATGATGTCTTTAAGCCCAACAACAAAACAACTGACTTGTCTCGCTTGTTTTAGTGGTCCATCCTTGGCCAACAACTTCTCAAACCGATCCTAGTAATCCTGTACAGAACCCATTTGCTGCAAACGAGTAAGTTCCACAAAAAGTCAAGATATTGGTTGTGTCCATACCTTAAGTTCATGCCCTCTTTAAATTCCTCCCATGATATTGTTACTACCTCCTCTTGCAACAATTGGTACCACAAGTGAGCATCTCCTTCCAAGTGGAATGAAGCAAGAGCAACCCGATCGTTGGTTGGAATGTTGTGTAGCTGAAAGAATTGTTCAGCCTTAAATAACCAAATAGTGGGGTCACTCTGGCTATCAAAGAAAGGAAAATCAATCTTCACGGTCTTGGGCATAAGCAAATTGGTGGACTGGTTCATCTGTCTTTCTTCAAAAAATTTCCGAGTGTGACTCGGTGTAGACGAATGTTTCGCACCCTCACTTATTCACCTTTGTACTGTCGAACCCCTAACCAAGTCAATAGTTTTGCTGGCTATTTCTTCCGTTAGGGTGCCCAACCTATTTAGAGACTTTGTTAGTTGTAGTATGAGCTCCCTTTAGCCCATGATTGGCTCCATCGCTTTCTCCAAATCCTCCACCCTTTTGTCCATGGCCTGGCTCCGATACCAATATGTTATAGATGAGTTAATGGTTTTCTTGGTTCTACCTATTTTGATGTTTTAAGACTGAGATAAGAAACTAAATTTAGTTCAGAGTGGACTTATTCTACTTTGACAAAGTCAAATATAAGAAGACATGTAACAACACGTAACATTTTGAATCTTCCCTATGCCTTTCATATTGCATGTATACAATAATTGGTTCAGGGGCTTGTTTAATTTGTTTATGAGATTTAATTGTTCGTTTTTTACATATGTTACAACACAGATTATAGATTATCAGGATAGTATACAATATTAGCTCCAAATGACTTGGTACTTGAATCCATTATGAGTAATTTCTTATCCTTTAAAAAAACAATGTTCAGTTTTCCATTATTTATGTACATCATTGTTTTCATAAAAAACATTGATTAATGCTTATCGATCTTTTTTGTGGCTCTGTGTTGTGAAATCCAATTTCTTCCGGCTCGTTCGATTCATCAAAACCATTGATCAATGTTGATCAATCTTTTTGTAGCTTTGTGTTATAAAAGATTAAACTTTCCATCACTAGAAGTAAACTTTTACCAAATTAGAGATTTTAATGCAAGTAAGAAAGAACAATAAAAAATTATTAATAAATTATTTGGAGCTTTGATGAACATCAATTCAATACATTGATCTTTTAGAATATAACTGAATCAAAATTTAGAAAGTAGAACACTTTATGTGCTCAAAATAGTATGCTAGAAGTTCATGTAAAAAATGCTAATGTCTCATATTATTGTCAATAATCAAAGATAAATATATTCCTCAGTTCAGGAATAAAAATTCTTCTCAAAAATAAAAGACTACAGGTATTTTTTGTAGTAGAATTTATAATTCTGAACATATGATCGAAAAGATTATTTAATTATTAACTTCAAATTCTTCATGTTTCCATGAAAAAGAGGAAGGAAGAAAGATAAAAGTGACAACAAAATAAAAACAGTAGAAGGAAAGATGAAAACTAAGGTTTTTCTATAAGTTGTCAGGTTTTGGGTTGAACTAAACCTTAAAATCCAAACTCAAACTTGACACTCAAACTTGAAAATTAAAATAAAAAGTTAGAGTTAATTGTAAAACTCAATTAATTCGAATTAAGTCCGTTGAACTTGAGCTTTATTGTTACCTCTATTTTTACATATAATTTTGATAAATTTTGCATCTTGAAACTTTTTTTAATAAATCATATCGACCATTATTTATCTAAATTTTACTTTATATTTCGTATTAAAAAAACTTCATTTGTTATTTAATATTACTAAATTTGAATTTAAAGTTTATGGACATTATAAATAAATTCACTTAAGTTTGGTAATAAAAGTTAAGTGATAATTTCACTATATTAGATGAAAAAACCACAAAGCCATAACAAATCAAAAATTTCCACTTTGTAAGGATTGAGTGAGGGACACCAATTATATACAACATTTTTTATATATATTTTTACAAATAGGTTATTTCTATAACTCGATACTAATTATACGCAATATTTTTCTTATATATTTTTACAAAGAATTTATTTCCATAACTCATACCTGTAATTTTTTAAAGTCACAAATGAGTAACTTTATCAGTTACTCCAAGAATAAATATAACTAAGTAAAATAGTAATCACAGGTTATTTTTAGTAAGATATTTATGAAATGAATAGTAAAGTTTTAGTTGAAAAAATGAATAACTAACGAACAAAGTCACTAAGAATATACTGGTAATTTGAGCTATTTTGAACATTAAAAGTGAGAAGTAATAACATATAAAAAGATATGCATCAATGATCAAGGGGTGCACAAAATTCTTTTAATGAATTTTTGAATAAGTTTTTTAATCATTTTTTAGTTATGTTGGAAATTATATAAATTAAGTTTACAAAATATGTATATAGTTATATAACTCAAATTTTATAAAATTTTTACTGATTAGGATTTATAGAAATCTTTTATATTCAAATTAGTTTTTGAATGTTTTAGGATATAATTAGTGAATATTAATACATCTTTATATTTTAAATTTAATGACTTGTGCAATTAAATACGTGGTAAAGTAATTTCATTTGATCTAAGACATGAACTAATTGAAGGAGATTTTTTATTGGATTTACATGACTTAGAAAGTGTATTTCAAAGTAATATTACTTAAGTTATATTACTTTTTCTACTCCATTTTTAATCATTGACTTTATATTTATTATTGTTCATGTATTATTGTATTTGATTGATTTTCTAACTCATATTTTGGTAATAATAAAATTTAATTTTTTAACTTAATATGTTTGATAATTTTTTATAATCAAAATTTATCACACAGACTTATACGTGATATTATCGTACTTTAATCTTTTTGGGTGTTACAATGATTAAAATGATATTTACATCTTTTAATCTATTTGATATAGTAATTTATTATATTTTTTAACAAAAGAAATTTAATATACTATTTTGTATTTTTATTAATATGATATTTTAAATTTATATCGTATGTTGAGTTACCTTTATATCTCAACTAATTTGATATTACATTTTAGTCTTTTGACTTTTCTAATTTTTATAATATTTTATTTACCAACAACATTTATTTTCTTAGAAATCAATTAATTGATATTATATTAATGACATTTTATTGAAATGTTTTTCCATTAATATATACTATTTATTGACATGTAATGTACATTAATAAGTTTATCAATTTCATCATATTTTGATATTCAACACATTTTAAATTCTATTACAATTTAATCATTTAATTTTGAATAATTTTATTTTTAGGCACGCTTACAATTTAACAATTTAGATCATTGTTTATTTAATTTTATATGATAAATTATTTATAAAACTAGATCTTTGATATGTAAATTACAATTTTTTATAGCCCTTAAAATACAATTTTAAAACTCTATTGTATTAAGAATAATAAGTATTAACATGTTCCTACTTGTATTACTTATTAATATTAAACATTTCAATATTCACTATCAATATTTTGTAATATGGTTTGTTATACATCTACTTCATGATGTTATCAACATTTATGTTAAGAATTTACTTATTAATATTGAACATCTGACGTAACGATTTTCTTATGTTATTAACCCATATGTTTAGATTTCAGTTTTGGCTTCCAAAGTATTTATTGTTTTTAATTTTAAATATTCTATAATATATTTTTTGTTTTGTTCTTTATTATAACTTGAGGGGTCGAGTCTTGGAGTCATTGATAAGGTTACTTATTTGTGACAGAAAAGTTACGGATTTGAATCACGAAAATAAATTTTTTATAAAAAAAATACAAAGAAAATGTTATTTACAATTAATTGGGTTTGTTGTGTTTTTTTATAATTTTATTTATTTATTATGATTTGAGAGTAAGTATCTTTAAAGATTTATACTTGTTCATGTTTATATTTGACAAACTAAAGTATAAAAGAAAAGGTCAACTTCTCAGATTATTGTACATGATCATCCAACTTGAAGTTTTAATTATTAAGAAAGAAAAAGTCAACATCTCGGTTTATTGTACCGTTTCAAAATGAATGATTTTTTTCCCTGGCATGATTTGTTTGTTTTTGTCGTAAGTATACAAAAATTAATCAATTAGTTTAAATAAATTATTTAAAAATTGAAAGAGAAAACGTTCATACAGATTCATATAATTTGAATAAATTGTTTAAAAAATAAATATAAAAAATAATTCTTTGTTAAAATTATATTAAGTTTTTATTTAACATATATATATATATATATATTAACAACTGATCTACCTGGGCCCGTACAAAAGCCCAGATTCCCAAAAGAGACAGTCTGTCTGTGTGAATAACACGTATGACGACCCCACCAACTTTAAAATAAAACCTGTGTCTCTCACCATCACTTACGTTTCCAAGCTCTCTGCCAGAGAGAGAGATAGAGATACCGAGAGCATCCACAAGTACAGCTTCTTCTACTACACCCTGATTCGTTTTCATGGCTTCAATTATCGAATCCTGCTGGCTGGTACACTCCTTTTCTCCCCCTTCCATTTGTTTCTCCTTTTGTGCTTATGTTTTCTCTTTGATTTGAGCTCTTTCAGAGCTTGGATGTGATCTCTGTGGTCGTATTTGGCTATCACTTTGAATCTGTTGTGTTATTTGTGGAAATTTGTTACGACCCAGTTTTTAGTCTTTGGCTTCTTTCGCTGAAGTTGAAGCAGCTGCATTTTTCTTTCGTTGGATCTTTGTTTGCCCCGGATTGGCTAATTTAGGAATTGTCTGCGTTGATATTTTGTTTTGTTTTTATCTTTCTATAAGATCTCCCGGAGTCGACAACTTTGTATCATGGTTTTCTTGCGGTGTTTGTAATTTCTTAACCTTTGTTTTGTTTGCATTGGAGGGTATTGCTCCGTGTTGGTAACTTCTTTTTGGGAATTTCAATGCCTGCTCTTGTCTGGTGTAATATTGTAGTTTCGTAAATGGTTATACGTCTATGGTCTTCAATGACTTCGGTCTTGTTGTAAACGCAGTATTTGGTCACGCATTTTAGCGACTTTCAATTGGCATGCCTTGGGAGTTTCTTTCTTCATGAGGGTGTCTTCTTCTTATCGGGTCTTCCTTTCATATTTCTTGAACGAGCAGGCTGGTTGAACAAATACAAGATTCAGGTTTTGCTTTCCCTGCTTTTTCACTACTGTTCGTGCAATTTCTATTAGTTTCTTTGGTGTATCCAGGTTGTGAATTGGTGCTATTCTTTGACTTCTAGTTAGAATAGTAATTTGTTTCAGCTTCGTACGACTGTGGAAGGTGATCTAAAATAAAGACGTGGATAAAATAGGTTTCGTATCTGCAGCGTCAAAAATCTCAGCATAAGGCTTAGTTGACCTGAGTTGAAATAGAATTAGGTAGCTTTTCTCCGGTACTCTGTTCTCAGAAATGGTTGTATGGTTTTAGCCTTCTTTTTTCATGGATCCACATGTTCTACCTGTAATTCACTAACAAACTCTCCTCGTTATTACCCATGAAGTATCCGATACATGGCTGAAGAAATTACTTTGTATCTCTATCCGTTTATAGCTATGTGTGTATATATATATATATATAGCTATATACTTGTATTGTCCTTTTGTCATTATTTCTGATTGCCTATTATATGCAGAGTAAGAACAACAGCCCTGCAGCTCAGGAGAAATGTATTACTCGTCTACTCTTGTACCATTTTGGAGTCAATCTGCCAGTCATGCTATTCTCGTATCCTGTCTTCAGATACATGGGCATGCGAAGCAGTCTTCCCTTGCCGTCCTGGTATTTTCAGGTTCTTTATATGCTGAATCTTTGTTCAGTCAGACTGATTCAATAATTGCTGTAAATATTTATACACAGTCTTATTTTGCTTTTGATATTATCTTTCCTTAGTTCACAGTACAAATTTTCATATAGATGGAGCATAGATAATCAGATTATTGTTTGGTTCTGCAGGCAAGTAGTTCTAACTCAGATCATATTCTATTTTATCCTGGAAGATTTTGTTTTCTACTGGGGTCACCGAATACTGCATACCAAATGGCTGTACAAGCATGTTCACAGTGTCCATCATGAGTGAGTGGGACTAACTGTTGCCATGTTTTCATGTCAAACAGTATTGATGCATTTGTTAGCTTACTTTTATATGAACAGGTATGCTACCCCATTTGGATTGACGTCTGAATATGCTCACCCTGCTGAGATATTATTCCTTGGATTTGCAACCATCATTGGCCCTGCTATCACTGGACCTCATTTAATGACTTTGTGGCTCTGGATGGTACTTAGAGTATTGGAGACAGTTGATGCTCATTGTGGTTACCACTTCCCATGGAGCCTTTCCAACTTTTTACCTTTGTATGGAGGGTAAGTGGCCTTTTAGTCGTATAAGTTTCTGAAGCAATGGTTTTATTTTATTTTTTCTATTCTTGTTGCTGATGGTTGTTTCTCGATCTGCAGTTCTGATTTTCATGACTATCATCATCGCTTGCTGTATACAAAATCAGGAAATTACTCCTCTACTTTTGTCTACATGGACTGGTGAGTCTTGGGCTTCTGCTGCTTGCAACTTCTAATTTTGAACCTAAAGGACAATATTAACCACTCAACATCTATGCATACGAGTTTAAATCATATTACTGGCACTTTACATCGATTTGGTTAATATGACTTTCTCTGACACCTGACCGAATTTGGAGTAGCACTTGACTCTTCCTAGTGGGATTTCATATTTACTACTGTCCTTTTTCCCTGGTCTTGCTGTCGTATATCAGTATGAGTGGTAATTTGAGCTAAATTTGCATATATGTGATATTGACGATGGCCTACTAAGCCTATTTCTGTGTTTTGCGGGTCATCATGCAGCGGTTGCCACTTGGTTGACTGAATTAGTTTTGTTTGTCTATGATTTTTCAGTGTTAAAAAATTTAGAGATGTGCTTTGGGAGTTGTAACCTTTGCACTATATAGTTGCAAATAAGGCAATTTTCTGCCCACAAATGAATGAATTGTCAAATGCACTCCTCTAAATGATAAAAGGGAATCACGGATGATTATAGAAGAGTTCTCATTGTTTGGTTGCCAATGTCTAGTTCTAAATGAAATTCCTAAATTATTCCTAATGTAAATTGATATTATGCATATGTTATTAAGTATGATGTTAGTAAAACTACAGCAGTTTTTTCTCCTATATGTTGACTTTGAGTATCCCTAAACTTGTAAAAACTCTTACTTAGTCTTTGCACTTATTAGGATACCGATAGAGTTTATTGTGTTCTGTTTTTTTTATATATTTCTTTTTAATTTTTTTATAAAGATTGTGTGAGACTGTTTTTGGAGAGATCTTTCGTTCAAGCTATGTATCAAATGTGGAATAGTTGCTGAACTTGTGCATGTTATGAACCTGGATCTTTGTCTTCTCACACTAGTTGTAGTGTGCTGCAAATCAGTCACATCGACAATATTATTTCCTATAGCATTTCTTTCATTTTCATTCTTTTTGTTTGAAAGATGGTTTCTCTATAACAATAAGTAAGAACTTAGGACAGAAAAGGATGCTGAAATTTACGATATCAACTTTACCTTTGTGTAGCTTCCCTCATATTCTGCTTAGTCAATACTTCTTTATCCCCACTATGAAACGCACGACATGCTCCAAACAAAGCATGTCAGACTAATCTTATTCCAGATATTTTTTATTTGGAAGGATACTGTAGTACTGATGGTGAATAATTTTCCAAACTGAATCTAATATTTCTCTTTTCTGCTTTTCATTTAGCTAGATTCTGATGCCTCATTATTCTTTTTGTATTTCTATACTTCTCACTTCATCACTTTGTTTTCCATTGGCATTACTATGTTGCCAGTGCAGAGGAAGTACAATTTTTTGCAAATAAATTTATTATAGGCATCAGATCTTAGTTGCTTGGTTCTGATTCCCCTTCACCTTCTTATGCGCGCTTGGTTTAGATGTAATGGGGAGTGTTACTGAATGTGGTCTATATGTATTACGTGTTTGTCATTTGGCTCTCATCCAAAGTGCCTTGCCCTTTACTAATACTCGTACTACTATCATACTCATGCTGACCACAATGCAATGGGTGTGCAAACTTTCAGGCTATTTGGTACTGATAAGGGTTACAGAAAGTTGAAGGCTCTGAAGAGTATTGGAAATGAAGATGACTGCAAGCAAATGTAATGTTAGAGAAGATTCTTTTATCTTAGCTTGACATCAGAAAGTGGGTTCCCGATAAAAGGACGTGCTTGAAAAGTTCCATGTCCCAGCCTTTCTTGTATTCAGCCACCCTTTTATGTTTAGTTGATGTTCATGTTACAGCGTGAGGTAATTTGGTTCGGTGGAAAGCTTCTCTGACGTTTTGTACCCTACTACTGTTCCATGCATGAATTAATTTGGTGTTCTATTTTAAGTTGTTCAGTTTTGGTTTTCGAACAAATCATTTTATCTGCATTCGTTGTAAAACAGGAGAAGAACTCATTTATCTTCACCAATCCTGTTAATCTACCTTGCATATTCTTTTACCCTTGTCGATAATGATCACGACATTATAATGTCAATGACTTAAATCGTAACGGAAGTTAAATCGATAAGATGTAAAGTCTAAGGTTTAAAAGATTCAACATGTATTAAATTATCATATAATTGACTAAATATTAAATAAAATTAATTTTTTAATATGATTAAAATAAGGGAAGAGTTTACAATTAGTCACATGAAAATGTATTCATTCGTTTTTAGCCACATTTTGGTGAAAAAATGTTTACAAACTTATTACACTTATACCTAATTTTATGTAAGATACCTAAAAAACCCTTAAAATTAAGATTTTAAAAATAAAGAGGTTTTATTGCCTTCATTTTCTTTTACGAAAATATCATTGTCCTTGTTCTCCACCATTTCTCTTCCACCATTAACGTCTCCATTTCTTTTTCAGTCTACAACACCTCCTCTACTATTCTTCCTTCACATTCAGATTTTTGCATCTTGGGTCCTTCAAGCTTCTACATCAATCGCACCTAGGACCTTCTATTGATATCTATATGTGAACATATATCGGGATACGTTGTGAACTCTTCCCTAAAGTGGAAATTGCTAAATATAAAACATAACCCGATATCGGGTTACGTTGTAATTTTGTTCACTAAATGGATAAGTGTTGACCGAAGGCATAAAACATAACCCGATATCAGGTTACGTTGTGAAACCAAACCTGATATCGGGTTTCGTTGTAACTGTGTTGACTAAAATGGAGATGTGTTGACCCAAAGCATAAAACGAAACCCGATATCGGGTTTCGTTGTAATTGTGTTGAGTAAATGGAGATGTTGACCCAAAGAATAAAACGCTACCCGATATCGGGTTACGTTGTTAAACCAAACCCGATATCGGGTTTTGTTATTACTGTGTTGACTTAATGGAAAAGCATTGACCCAAAGCATAAAACGTAACCCGATATCGGGTTTCATGCAAAGTATCTGATTTTGAAACGATGACGTTGCATGATAAAAGCTAAGACCCTATTAAAATTTGACATGTGTCTGATT
>JANIMX020000277.1:1424517-1435411 GCA_024582655.2 Erythroxylum kunthianum | reverse complement strand
TCACGTACTGATGTTACCTGGAGGTAACAAGTTCCATGACTCATTGTAATATGGTGCGGGGTAGCAACAAATACATATGGCTCTGATACCACTCGGGACACTCTGGTCAGGCGTTATGGGTGATCTCCTTACTGAGATCCCTAAAGAGTTTTTTAAAGATTAAGAGGTTTTTATATTAAAACCAAAATGCTTCAATACCTCTTAATGAATGTAGATACTCATGCAATGAAGTGAAATGAAATGATTATGCATGGTGAGCCTTTTAGAACATCAAATGAACAAAGCAAGACTATAATTAATAAAAATATATATATAATGACCTTGATGATCCTTGATATTCTTTTGTTTTTCATCTGATCTTCATTTCAACAATTACATATTTCTACTTCTCTTTACTAACTTCATAAGGTATCCTCTTGAGTTTATAACTTCATTTTTCTTATATTTCTTTTCATCAAAATAATAAAATCGTTAGTAGTAATTATATTTTTTTTATCATCGAAATTGATTGGAACCTACCTTGGTTCAATAATATGTATTTTCTTTTTCCTTTTCTTTTCTTTTTTCAATTGGGATGAATTTCCTTTCTTACATTCCCATTTCATACATATCACCTTCTCTCTCACGCTTAATTCTTTGCATGTCATTCCCAATCACATTAAATCATAAGTAAAAGTTCTACTAATCATGAACTAGGGTGCAATTACTTGTTTTTCTTTTAGGCTTAAAGTTCTTCAAGAAAGGGTTAAAAAGAAAAATCCTAAAATTTTATAAAAAGGCTCAAAAGGGATCACTAATGGATTATTGTATAAGAGAATTTGCAATTTGGCTAAAATATAAATCCTAAGTACCTTTTTCATTGTAATGCTTATACATATCTTACATGTAATCTTAAAAAGATGAAATTAAAGTTCTAGAAATTCAAAATCAAAGGTATCCACATTCAAAACAAAGAACATTGCATGAAGGCTAAAATTCTCATGAGATAACTCGAGTTAAATCGAAGTATTATAACCTAGTAAATTTGCTCTCCTAGTATTCATAAAATCAAATTGGCATAGCAACTACTTAATAATATTATGCTTTTAATTTTTAACAATCAATCTCAACTAAGAATTATGTACACTCATTCCATCAACATAAAATAACTGATGATATCCTAAACACAAAATAAAAGGAAAGAAAAATTTTAAACTAAAAACACAAAATACATAAACTAAAAAAACCATACTCTCATGAATTCAAGCTTTCCCCCCCTCCCCCCTGCACACACACACACACACACATACATAAACATACACAATTAAACATGGCATTGACCTTAATGTCAAGTAAATAAGCTCATAAAAGTACTCATAAAAGACAATGAAGGTAGAGAATTCTCCCCTTTATCCATACCAAGTCGGTGAGGTAGGATCCACGAATGTCCATCATAAAACTACCTATAAAATAAGTTAAACTAAATATTAGTATGACTTAAAAAATAAGAAAATAAAAGAAACTAGGATTAGAACATTGGGTTACCTCCCAATAAAAGCTTATTTAGAATTCATTTAGCTAGAATTCTTACTCAAGCCATTCATCCTACATCCACAATTAAAGGATTGCTTCCAATCCTCTTTGAGATCAAAGGTTCATTAGCTCTCAAATATGTCACATACTGCAGTAGAAGAAGGTCATATAGCATCAACGTAATACTCTTGAATTCTACTAATGTCCTTTCATTTGACAAATTATAAATATTACAAGAAATAATAAAACTTCATAAATCATTAATTGTTTTTGGTAGTTTTTCTTGCCAACGAGAAGAGCATTTCTTAGTTAAGGTGAGTATAAAAAATTCATTGATAACCTTCTTCTTCAACTCCTCCTCTTTCTCTAACTCCTTCTACTTTGCCTCTATTTCTCTAGGCTCCTCTTTTGTAGTAACTTCAGCATCAAGTGTTTTGCCACTTCTAGTAGAATGGCTAACTCTTGATCTCCTGAGTCCACATATATGTTACTAGGAAGTATCTCTTGACTTCTTTCACCTACCATCCCAGCTATTTAGTGTAAGTGGATCTCTAAATTGTTAATGGATGCATAATTAAATTATACCATATCTTTAAGTCTACTCACTTGAGATTCCAATTTTGCATCAATGGAATATAAAAATTGCAAGATTATCTTGTTCATCTTATTGCGATGTGATGATTATGGTTGTTGAAATTGAGGTCATTTTTTGGAACCCAAATCGTTCCATTGGTTTGCCTACTCTAACACCTTACTTCTCTTAAAAGAAATTTGAATGATTTCTTCATCCCTAATTGTACTTATTAGAGAAAGGATCATTTATGCTAATTCCCCTATAGGTAGCCATGTAACTATCCTCTTTGTAGAAATATAGGGTAAGCTTCACATTCATGCATACATGATAAAGATACTCATACATGCCCCAATGATAGCAAAGCTCCCTATTTGTCATGTCATAATCTAGCAACATCTTTATTTGGTTGAAAAGATTAGTTAAGATTGATGCTAAGTCTAAAAATGTATGTTCATGATGTCAATTCTAAAGATGCAACATATGAGAGCTAAGAAAAATCAGAAGAAAAAAATAAGTTGAAAAGAAAGCTAAGGTTAATAAATAAAAATCTTGAGCGAAGAGTATTGATTCAACAAGGACTATATTACTATATAATATAGTAATCTTAGTTAAACAACATAATTAGAGAAATGATATTTAATAAAAAGAATTAATTTGTTAAACTCACAAAATCAAAATAATTAGGCTACTGCAAAGAAATCAAGAACACAAATGTTAGGGCTTCAAAGTTCACTTATGTTGAATTTCAATTATTATTGAAGATTAATTATCTAAGTTGAAATAACAACTATCCTAAAGTATCTATTCCTCTCTCGAGATACATAGGTACATTGAATTAGGTAATTACCACCTCTTGATGCACATTTCAACCTAATCAAACTCATTAAGTGTGGATATCACAATAGTTTATGATACTTTTCGTTCTCTATATTAAATTTGTTTATTCTCTTAGTGTACAGATCATATATCACCTCTTGGTCCTTCATACAATTTTTAAAACTGAATCTATAGTGATCAAGCATAAATCTAACATTAATATCAAAGAGAATAAATTTAATCAATAAATAATTAAATTATGCATTAATAATTTAAGAATCCATTATAAGCTACATCCGTGAACCTAACTAGGGTTTTTGGCCACTAAATATAAAAAATAAAACTAAAATAAATCATTTTTAACATAATGAAAAGAAGAAACGAAAGATTTAGGGAATTTATCACGGTTTCCTTCAATCTTGCTATGAAAGACTAAATTTATCAAAACAATCCTAAGGTGACAGATATACACCTTCCAAAAGTCCCTTAAGCTAAACCTAATAAGAGTATTTATAGCTAGAGTTACAAAATAGAGTCTTAGAGTGCTTAAAATTATGAGTTTATGCATCATCATGAATTGTGCTACAAGGATTGCTGCCAGACTAGTATCCAAATCGTGTTAATATTTTTTAGAACTTTTGTTACCTCAAGTTAGTATATAACTGGTGTCTTATACTAAGTTGTAATTGGCATCAATTTGATTATATAACTTTACGTAAAAGCATATTAAGTCCACCGTTGGTCACATACACCTCTCTGGTATTGGTTTTGCATTGTTTCTCAGCTACTTGAATCTTCTAAGAGACAAGCATCTGTCTCCTTAGTGTGTCTAGTGCTTGTTTTCTTTTTTCCACCAACTTCTCTAATTTTTGACACCTTTGTGCTTGAATTGACCTTTGATATCTGAAAAGTTATTTCCTTTCAAGTTAGCTTCTTAATAACTCTAAATTTTACATCATTTGGATACTAAAAATAAAGTGGCACTCAAATTGAGAATTCCCCTTTCATTTTATCACTTACAAGACAATGAACTAATTATAAAAACCTATCATATATTCCATACAAAACATGTTGTAAAAGTGTTAAATTATAACTAATTTAACCCATATAAATATGTAAAATGTAAACCTATAATTAGTTGTCAAAAAATAATAGTAAAATATTCATAACCCATTCCTAGATTAGATAACATAGTTCATGAGTTACATGGCTCTTGTGTGCTTTTAAAAAATAGAGTTGAAAAGTGGTTATCATAAAATTAGGATAAAAAAGGAGATGAGTGGAAAACTTCCTTTAAAATGAAATATAATTTATATGAGTGGTTAGTTATGCCTTTTAGATTCTCTAATTCACCTAGTACATTCATGAGGTTAATCAACTATGTTTTGTGTGTTTTATTAAAACTTTTATGGCTTTTTATTTAGATGATATTCTAATTTATATTAAGACTTTAGATGAGCATATTAAACATGCAAAATTTATTTTGAATTTTTTAGATTAGAAAAATTATATGTTTTTTCTTCTTTTACATGGATAAATTTCTTGGATTTGTTATAAAGGTGGATGAGAAGGTTAAGGTTATCTAATAATAGCCTGTATTTGGATATATAATTAATGTGTGGAGTTTTCACGGTTTACTTAGGAGTTTTGTGAAAGATTTTAGTACACTAGTTGCACTATGCAGTGAAGTTAACAAAAATTTTATTGGTTTAAGTAGGGTAAGGAACGAGAACATGCTTTTAATTTTATTACGTTTTTTTCCTTTATTAATTTTGCGTAAATTTTTTAAAACCTTCGAGATTGAGTGTAGTATGTTAGGAATAGGTATTGGTGCTATGTTAACGTAGTAAAATCAAATAGTTGCCTATTTTAGCAAGAAACTCAATGGAGCTACTCTTTATTATCAAACTTATAACAATGAGTTATATGCATTATTTAAGGACTTAATAACATTATCTATGGTACAAAGGATTCATTATTCATACCGACCCTAAGTCCTTGAAGCAATTAAAAGGGAAAGTTAGTTGAATCAATGACATGCTAAGTAGATAAGTTCATTGAAAAATACCATGATTGTTCATTATCCAAATGTAAGACCTGGTTTCTACCTTGAATGCAAAATTGTTAGGATTTGAGCATGTTGTAGAATTATATAAGAATGATAATGCTTTTGCATCTTTCTTTAGGACTTGAGAAAACTGTCGACGAAAAATTCTTTAGGCATGATGGGGTTTTTGTTTAAGAGAAATAAATCGTGTGCGCATAAAAGTTCTTCAAGAGAGATGTTAGTGGGTAAGGCATATAAAGGAGGGGCACTAAAAAGACTATAGTCTTTTGCTTGAACATTAAATTTGGCCCCATATGCTTCATGATGTTAAAATAATTTGTGCTAATTGCATTACATGTAGACAAGCTAAGTCTAGGATTATGCCATATAGTTTATATACTTCTTTTGTCAGTCCCTAGTGAACCTTAGGTTGATACTTCTATGGATTTTATTTTAGGTTTGTCTAGATATAAAGAGGGTAAAGATTTTATCTATGTTTTCTTTTATAGGTGACACATTTTCTTGCATATGTGAAATTGATGATGTAACCCATATAGCCTATTAGTTCTTTAGGGAGATATTACGACTCTATAATATAGCTCCTTTTCCACAAGAATGCATCCACAGACAAGCCAACAACCATCGTATCTACTGCATCTATAACCAATATTTCCTCTTTTCTATTTTACCCTTATCATAAGAAGTACACCCAAGCTAGATAAGAAATTCTTTTAGCCACCTAATGATGTAGAACAAAATAGTTGGCATACCTGCATTTCTCTTCAACATATAGGAAATGATTGCATATACCTAAGTCAATTGATAAAGAATGCAGGGTACCGTTTAAATAAAATCCAGTACACAACTTTCCAATTCATCTAGAGAGGTTGATCTTAAGACACTGGCCATGGTGATAAGAACCATGCTAGCTCAAACAAGTAATGAAACATGTCATGGAAAATTATCAAAGAGAAAAAATATTCGAGAAATAGTAGCATTTTTGCCCTGTTTTTACTAGAAAAATTATAAGCTGACAACAAAATAAGGGTCAAAGAGTATACCACTTGTAATAGGAAGTGCCCAGTATCTTATATAAGTTGAGAAATTAAAACATCTATCTAAGCCAAGACCAATGACCAAATAGAAGTGCAAGTGAACACGATCTTCAAAGACCAACAGCAAAAAAAAATAAAAAAAATCATATGATTGCTTAGAAAGATACATATAGATGTGCCAGATACATACATGAGAAGGCCAGTGTCAACATCGAGAACAGCCCAAGAACCATAGAGCACATATGAGAATATTACGAAATAATCCCAGGAACAATCTCAAGCTGCCAACCATAAAGGTTAAAACAAAACATTGAGAAATTAGTCATTGGAAAGAGAAAAAAATATAACTGACAAATTACAAGGAATGAGATCCTTCACCTGAAAAGATGGTCAAGATGAAGATCTGCATTCGCGCTCAGGTCAAGCAAGTCATCTGGAGAAAATAACTTTCACTTAATCGGAAAGGAAAACTAACCATACATGAAGGTTAACTGTTGGGCCTAGAAAACAAAGATCAGCCTTGAACATAAATAAATGAGTACATATATTTCTCAATTCATAAAGTAACAATGTTCATATTTAGCATAGACATGAAATTACTCAGTATGCAACAGCAAGGAAAGAGATGACTTCACATCCACCAGCCGTCAACATCCACTTCACTGTTAACATACACTGTGGGAGAAAAAAGATTCCCAAACCAGGAAGGCATAGCAACAAGGTATGCCTAAGCTGCACTCAACAGATTTTCATAATATTCATATTTATCCATTCCAGCTACCAGAAGTAAACAAAGACTAAATTAAACAAATTCCAGTACAGAATATCTCCCACTTAGAAAGTGAATGACAAAAAGGAAATCCATTAATAAACATAATAAAGTATCAGCTGTATCATAAAGAAAACATCAATTAGTGACTAAGTCCTTTCTTTGCTTTTAGTGATTCAAGAGCTTTCTTCCGAAGCTCAATCTCAAGTTTTTTCTGCTCAGACTGTCCCTCTTCATTATCACTTGGACAAGATTCTTTCCTCTGTCCATGTTCATCATCAGAAAAACTAGAATCATATCGCCCTTTCATTTTCAACTTCTCAGCACGCCGTTTTTCCTTTCTGCGACGTCTCTCTTCACGTCGACGACGCTTTTCCTCCTTCTGCAACCTCTTTTCTTCCTTCCTCCTCCTCTTGGCATCTTTCTCCTCAATTTCAGAGTCATTGCTGTAATCATCATTTAAAGCTGGCTCTCGCCTACGCAACTTTTTATGCTTCCGCTTTTCCTTATTGTCAGTTCTGTGTTTATCACTTGAAGCAGAACCAGATTCATCATTACCACCACCATTACCATGATTGATTTGTTCAACCAACATGGGAATACTTTCTGATTTATCATGATCTACCTCTTTAGGAGTGTTTGAGTATGAAAGGCTTCTCTCATCGAATTTCAAATCCTCAACCCTGTGTGTCAAGGACTTTTGTTTGTCAGAAGTTTCAGAATTTAAATCCTTTACAAAGAGCTTGTCATTGAAAAAGGACAAACCTAGAAGCTTATGTGCATGCATGCTTAACAACATACCTCCTTATCTTCTTATCTTTCTCCCTTGGGTTCATCTTATCTGGAAAAGAGTGAGATTCAGTAGTAACATGACCTTGTAATCTTTCCAAATCATACTCATCCCTTTCACAAGCCCTCACTAGAGAACCTTTCTGCTTATTTCCAGTGGATGGATCAATAGATTGTTTCTGCACAGAGCTGGACTTATAATCTCCATTGTGCCTACAACCAAAACACCAATGGGAAAATTAAATTCTACTCCACAATCCTAACAAGGTGGAACAATAAGAATATAAACAGAATCATAGAAAATGTTGAAAAAAATCTAACCGTGATCGGTCAACCACTACATCTTTTCTGCTAACATCATGACTATAATGACGAGGTTTATGCTCTTGTAGCTTTGGAGGACTTGACTGGTCATCAGAATCGACTTGCCCTCTCCTTTTACCTGCAGTACTTCCATATGGACTTGATAATATTCAACAACAGGGAAAAAAGTTAACAACTGTATAATGATTAAAAAAATTCGTATGCATGAAGGCTAAATCATATGCATTATTTTGTCCCAACAGGAAAAGCTATATACATCTTTTGCATGTAGAAAAACAGCATAATACCTTCTATCTTTGCCAGGACTCCTTTTCCGAACAAGAGGAGGAGATTCTGACAGAATTGGAGACCTCAGAGGCGAAGGTGAAAAATCTGGGACTTTATGGCGGGAACTGTTTCCATCCTTTAAGCCTCTATTTGGAGACCTTAATGATCTAGAGTGTTGACGTGGAGACAGAGATAACTTTTCAAGGTCCCTGGACCAAATTATCACAATATTGTCAACAAACAAGGTTCCACAAAGTAAAATACTAGAAGGTAAAGGGAAGCTTCCCCTTAAGGATATAGGCATACCTATCACTTTCTCCATGGGAATTCCCAGGTAATCCCCTTTTTTCTTTTGATGGTCTTCTTACTGGTGAAGGGGACCTATGATGACCAGGAGAAGCAAAACTCGATCCATGATGTGGAGGAGACCTATGCGAAGAAGGAACCAGTGACCTCCTGCGGGCAGGAAAAAGTGACCTACCTTGAACAGGGGATGAAGATCTTGACTTATATGGAGGAGATCTAAAACTGGATGGAGCTGGTGATCTCTTGCAAGGAGGTGCAGGGGACCTACTACGAACAGGAGATGGAGAACTTGAACCATATGGAGAAGGGGATCTATGATGGGAAGTAGGTGGTGACCTTCTGCGAGCAGGAACAGGGGATCTCTGTCTCATAGGTGACAAAGATCTCAAAGGAGAAGAAGGAGATTTTTTATATCTTCTAGGTAAGGGCGAAGGTGACCTGCGTCGTGGAAAAGGAGGCGATCGACGACGTACAGGTGAAGGTGACCTACGACTTATAGGTGAAGGCGATCTGCGGCGTCGAGCAGGAGGAGGTGATCGGCGACGACGAGTAGGTGCAGGTGATCTGCGACGTCGAGCAGGTGAGGGTGATCTGCGACGTCGGGCAGGCGAGGGTGATCTGCGACGTCGCACTGGTGAAGGCAACCTACGACGTCGCAAAGGTGAAGGTGATGGTGACCTACGACGAAAAGGAGAATGCAGTCTTCGACGCACTGGAGATGGAGATCCATGGTATGACAATGACCTAGAACTTCGCCTAGAATATGATGATCTCCTCCTTGGAGGAGAAAGGGAGGCTTGGGGAGAACGTCTCCGACGAGGTGTAATAGAACGTTTTCTGAATGATGTATCCACTCCATCAAAAGAGAGAGACCTACTTCGTGCTCCAGGTGATCTAGAAAGACTCCTGGACTTCTTTCTGTCATTGAGATATAATAATTGAAGTCAGATGGGTATTTCAAAGAATAAGCAGAGAAGAAGAACTCATAAATGGAAAAAGTATTTGCCGCACAAGTCATTTTGAAACATGTATGGGTGACTATCATAAAATAAAAGGATAAGGAATTCCAAGCCCACTGAAAGACAAGACTTTACTCCATAAGCAAAACGCATACCCAGAGTAACTCCTTGAATTTGACGGTGACCTACTCATCCGGGACGTTGAGCCTCTGCAAATGACAATCAGGATCTAAGTCAAAACACCTAACATAGTTAAAAATAAGTCATTGTAAAGATAATTACCGACGGGGTGAAGGTGAACGATTAGCTGGGTATGGAGATCTAGAAATCCTGAAGAAGTTACAGCAGTAAGTCCTCCATGATCCATGTTGAACAGAATTTATTGTCACTCTTGAGAAAATGGATCTCATGCATGGCAAGTAGTATTGCTAACATGTGAAGAAGCTTTGACGTGAGAAACCCCATTGCAAACATCACAACTTAGATAGTTTAGTAAATACTCGTCAAAAGCTACAAAAGTAAATGATGTCACATCTAGCTCTCCACTTCAACTTCTCAATTCTTCATTTACTTTGATTTTTTCACTAAAATCTTCTAAAGTTGTGTCAAGGTAAGAATAGTATATCATTAGTTCCATAACAAAATAAAAATCCAATTTCTTAATACATTATCAGCTATCTCACCAATCAGATACTTCTTTTCATAACTGATATAACACACATCAGATGAATCAAGTAACTCCTTTTCTATGAAGAAACAACAATCTTGTGTCAACAGATATCAAGTTCTGCAAAGCTGCACTAAATGAGGTATTGAGGATATCAACAAGCAACAATTCAGTTTGTTAGAAAAGCCTCAGAGTAGTACACCATGCCAGCAAACAGTAATGATTGCTTATGCATGGAACAATATCCTAGCGGCGACTAAATAAACATCAAGATTATGAAACAAAATTTATTAATACGGTGATCAGAAAATAATTGTATGTCTCAAAACAATGGGATGCCTAAATGTACAAGAAACTGAGTTTAGGAGTGTTTCATCGAAACAACATCCTTAAATGTATATTCAAGCATGATATGTTAAATAAGTCAAAAGCCATAATAAGAATGCTAAAACACTTGATGATGATAAGAGGACATACATGTAAAAAACCCTAAACAATTCAACGAAGCACTAAAGTTTAGTTCCAGATACTTTGTTGCATGATAGTATCACAGAAACTCTTAGGATGAGTACAAGTCTTAAAACATCCATATTGAAGTCAACTTTCAAGAATGATATAAAGGTAATTGAAAAAGGTAAATAACAAATATGAACACCTAACCTTCTTCCTCTGATGCCATTCTTCTTGTTCGTTTCTTTTTCATCATCAGGATATCCACTTGAATCCTTTCGCAATATGTGCTTTGAAGCTGGCTCCACAGCAGTATTATTCGCCTCTCCGTCCTACAGTAGTTAGGTAAAGGACATGAA
>JANIMX020000277.1:530790-557807 GCA_024582655.2 Erythroxylum kunthianum | reverse complement strand
GTCGCTCCTTGTCTATGCTTCCCTCGCATCGGCATTCACTCCCCACCCTCTTTCGGCGCCCACCAGCTTCTGCTTGGTTCGTCCCTGAACCACACTGTACTAGGAGAGGTCCCGCTTTGACACCAAATGTAAGATCTCGATTTGACAACTGCCTCTACAAACCAACACTAGTCCTTCCCAATATGCTTTGTCCTTACTCACATACTCTCCTCGAAAAACTTCTCAGGAGGTCACCCATCCTGCAATTGTTCCATGCCAAGCACACTTAACCATGGAGTTCTTCGGGAATGATTCTGAAAAGATAGGTGCACCTTATTGGTATGGATAATACCTATCAAATCTTTTAGACTAGTGTAGCCCTATCCCTACATAGTCTCAGGATCCCTTTTTTTTTTGGTATGATTTTAGTTCATCCATGTATCCCTCCGCCTAGAAGCTTGCTAGAAGCCGCTCCTTGTCCATGCTTTCCTCGCACCGACGTTCACTCTCCACCCTCTTTCAACCCCGGGTGTTACACTATTAGCCTGTAGGTATACAACAAATGTAAATGGATGTTTGATTTTTTTATCTTTGCAAAAATCCCTAAATATTCTATTATCAAATTAGGTACCATTAGTCCAAATTATTATTTTTGTCGAGACTTTGTCTCATATTCTTTTTTAAGAAGCCTTGAATTGATTTTTCAATCATATTGGCTAAATGTTTTGCTTTGATAGACCTTTTAAAGTAGTCCACCTCGAATAAAAAGAATCTTAATTATCTAATTGCAAGGGGAAATAGATTAAGGATCTCCATTCCCTATTTGGTACTAGGGATGAAAATTTATACCACAGTATAGTCGACAATAGGTGAATGATGCAAGTTTGAGTATTTTTGACACTTATCATGTTTCTTTGTAAGCCATTGAGCACACTTCAAATTGTAGGCCTAAAAAATCCATACCTTAAGATCCTATATGCTAAGGATGGTCCTCTTTAATGGGCTCCTAATACCCCTTTATAAACCTTAATAAAGACAAATTATTTTAACTTAATGATGCATCTTAGGTATAAGAACATACAATCTACTTCATTATTTTTTATATTGGTTTCCTAGTTTATATTTTATATCATTAGCTTTACCTACTCTTTCTCAAAGATTACTAGAAGGATAAAACTATATTTGGCTTTTATTGTTGATAGGTGATCAGCCTTGTAACTTTGTTTCCTAGGTATCGACTTAATGCTTTTGTGTATATTCTCTTTGCCTATACTTTTCCTTATACCTTACCAACTTATTTTCTTTTACCTCATAAGTATCACTAAGCTAATTTAATTTGAGTTTTGAATATGACCTAATGGTTATAAACTTAATCTAATGTCCTTTTATCCAACTTCAACCTAAACAACATTGCTTTATATTTTCATCAATATTAGAAAATTTGAATTTATGATGTACTTAGTATTATATAATTAATTCCATTAGTGCTTCCATATATATCCGTACAACCCTAAAATTTTCTTCTATTGCATCATTTATGTACATTGCTTATGCTTACTCCAAGGCTCACCCTCTGAAAAAATATACAAGGGGAAGGTTGCGTACAATTGATGACCCTCACCCGACCCTCACAAAGAGGGAAAACTTGGTTTGTTGTGATTGTGGCTTATGCTATGTTTTCATTCCTGAGTGCAAGTTGTCATGAGTTTCTTTAAGTTCTTCTAAGGATGCTAATATTTTAAGTGTGAAATCTATTATGACTTACAATTTTAAGGAACTATCCAAGATGTAACTAATGTTGAAATACTTTACAAGTCTTTTTGATACATCTAGTTTGTGAAGTACTTGCTTTAATGGAAGATCTATACATACATTAATGGTGTGAGTTTGAAAATAAGGCTTTAATTTCCTTTTAGAGATGAGTAGTGTTTATGCTACTTTTTCTAGCCTTAAATAGTTTATCTTTGATCCTTGTAATTTCTTACTCATATAATATTTTCTCCTTTGGGATTTCTCTTCTTCCTTGATGAGAATAAAGTTAAGAGTCACATTTGAAATGACTATTTATATATATAATGGCTCTATTTCATTTAAGGTTAATAATAATGGTGGAGTCTTGAATTAATCATCCATTTGTATAAAATCCTCTTAGTAATATTAAGTCTAGTCTAATTTCTTAGTATTTTAAAGAATGAAAAGTATTAATGAACAAATATTTATAGGAACCTTGATGAGCTTGCCACTTTACCTATTAACCTTTGTACTTCGTTCAGATGTTTAAGTGCCTCCATGCGTAAGATAGCCTTAACTTTTTGCAAATTAAATTTTATTCCTCTATTAGTGATTATAGGTCTAAGGAACTTTCCTACCCTTATTCCAAATGTGCATTTCTTTAGGTTAAGTTTCATGTTATATTTTCACAGGGTTGTAAAACATTCTTTTAGATTGGAACTATGATCTCCTCGCATCTTTTTTTTCAATCATATTACTAATGCATGATTTCATATTTCTCCCTAGTTATTTATGAAAGATCAAATACTAACCTTTCATAGGTTTCTCCCACTTTCTTTATAATAAAAACATGACTTTGTAATAGTAGATATTGTTATGCTTGATAAATAATGTCTTTTCTTCTTCTACCTTTTTCATCTTAGTCTGATTGTGTCCTAAATAAGCATTTATGAAACTTAAGATTTAGTGTCTTGAAGTGGAATCTACCAATTGATCTAACTTTGAAAAAGCGTACTATCTTTTAGGTAAGTCTTTTTCATATCTTAAAGTCAATACACATAGTTAGGCGCGTCGTTTTAAGCTTGTATTGGGCACTAGGACAGAAGTGATGACTTTGAGCTCTAAGGAGAGGTCAAGGGTTAGTCCTTCGGTAAGTTGTGGGTTTAGAGGAAGAAAGGATGTTGACAGTCTAAGATAGGGTCTTGGAATGTCAGGTCCTTTACGGGAAAGTCGTTAGAACTAGTGAAGACTTTAGATAAGTATAAAATTAGTATAGCATGCATGCAGGAAATAAATTTATCTTATTTGACCATTCTATAATTCTTAGTTATTCTATTTTTAGACAGTTGATGTTGCATCGTGCTATAATTTTTAGACCAGATGATTGAGGAGAAGGAACATTTAAAAACCAAGTGATTGATAGTTTTAGTGTCTTGATTACAAAGTTCCTAGGTGAGGTTACTTATTTGAGCCTTAACTCTGTCCATTGTTATTAACTTGTTTTTTATGACTAGCTAAAGAATGAAAAATTCGTTAGACAAATTTGATTTGAACCATATTAGTTTGTGCTACATAACTTGGGTAGGAAGTTATGTAAACATCATGAGACATGATTTATTAGTTAATTTCGTGGAATATACTTCAACCAAATGATGGTATCATCTTTCTTTGGGTTAGGGTTATAGGGAGGAAGATTGGCCAATAGTGAATAGTCATCTAGTAATGTCATTGATCCCCTATCATGATCTCCTTCTCTCTTGTTTGGTTAAGCATTAAGTGCCTTGGTCTCATTATATTTAGAACTAGGCTAAGGGGCCATAGTGGCCTTAGTTTTCATATTAGAACCATGTGCTAAGACCATTTCTTCATTTTCATTCTATATTTTTCCCTCATCCCTAGCATTTTGTTTAAAGTTTAAGAAATAAATGTAGTAGGCTTGATTTTTAAAAACTTAAACCACTTAAGAAGTGTTTGTGCATCCACTAGACCTAGAGAGATTTTTTTCAATGAAAATTCTTCAATTCCTCTTAGCTAAGAGCATATATTTCAAAGATTTGAGAAGAGTGATGTTAAATCCCCCTACTTATTTTTATGTGCATATCTTAATCCATTCGAATTTGGAATCAGTTGCATTAGTCAATACTACTTTTTGAATGTTTTTTTATGTAATAAGGATTCTGTCACCTATTGATATGTCCTTTAAAAAAGCTCTTTAGTTTGGATTGATGATGATTTTTAAAGCTGATTTCAACCTTGAGGCAAGTAGTTTCGAGATGATTACAATGTGTCACAATAAGATATTAGCCTAAGTTCTTAGAAAAAGTAGGGTTAGTCACTTTAAGGATCAGACATATAAGGGTTTGTTAATTTCCCTTAACAGTTTCCTCTTTTTAACAACTCCAAAATTGAGGTTGTGACTTGATCACCTATTAGATTCTAAGTTTTCTAAAAGAAGAGTGCTTTAGTTCATCTAGTCTAGGAGCTCTATGAAGGTTGAGGCTAAATATAGCTTTTTCATATTTGTTCAATTGAAAGGAATGCATAAGCAAATTGTTTATTCATTAGAGATTATTTCTTAAAATAATTCCTTCATACCTTGTATAAATAAGCAAACATATTAGTTGTTCCTAGTTTATTTTGAAAGTAATTTAGGGCCAACTCCTATATTTCTTCCTGATTGTAGGTGGGGTTACCCTCTTGGTCAGCTATGAAGAAGATCTTATTCTTTTTTCCCCTGACCAAGATTGCATTGTGGAAATAGGAGGTATTTTGCCCTCATCTTTTAACCATTAAACTCTTAATTTTTGTCTCAGAAGAGAGTTTTGTACTTCTAAGGCATGAGTGTAGTTTACAATGGCTAACTTCACTTTGTTCCTATGAGTTAGTTTCAAATAAAGGTCATTTTTTACCTTATTGAGTGATTCTCTAGAAGTTTGAATCACTAGACTTATGTTGTTGAAGTTATTTTATTTAGAGCCTTAAGTTCCTATTTGATAGCTTATAGTTTCCTTACACATTTAAATGCTTAAAAACTTGAAGATTGAGATATATATTATTTGTCACTATTGCCTTATATCCCTCTAGATTGATTAAGTAATTATTGAACGTGAAGGATGAGTTATTAACTTTATAGTCTACTAGAATGTGGATTTCAATAGGAAAATAAAGAGAATAAAAGTTATCAATAAAGTGAGCTTCACTTAAAGGAAATTCAATCATCCAAAGGGAGTTAATTAAGTATCTATCAAATTTTCTTCAAATTAACCACTTCCCATACTACTTATTGCTCCAAGTGTAATGATTCCCATCATATAATCTAAATGATTCATGTAACTTCTAAAGTTAGCACTTATAAGTTTGTAGCTTGTATTGCTCCTCTCTGTATCTTAGGAGAACATTGTGATCTTGAAGTCCCCTATTAACATCTAAAGAACTTTGATGCTTGAGTAAATAGCTTTTAATTCATTCAGAGAGAAATTCTTTAAAATTCATGGTTGGTAGCATATATAAAGATTAAGTAGATTATGGTTGGGTTAGGAATGAAGTTTAAAAAGGCATGGATATGCTGGTTAGGTAGGTTTATTAGGATAATTCTCACCTTGATAGTGTCAAAAGCTATAATAATCCTACCATTAATGTGATACTGATGGTTATAGATTAGATCCCTTTGTAATTCTTGCCTTTAAGAATTGGTCTTTATTTTTGTTTCTAGGAGACCTGCTAGAATCTTTTTTTTTTTTTTTTTTTTGCTTCTTGTTAGTAAGAAACTCATGAACTACTTGATGCTTATTAAGGTAGTCAAACCCTCTTACATTCCACATAATTACTGACATTGGGTTAGGGTTTAAGCAAGAATAAATGCCCTTGATTTGGATTTCTTGTCGGCGCTCCTCTTTGTGCTTGATGCTGTTCCTTTTAATCAGTTTTTGATATCAAAGATTTCAGTTGTCACCTGGTAAATAGTATTCTCAGTCTTCTTAGTGACTTGGTCTTCTTCAATATAAGAATTGACTTAAGTCCTCACTGCATTATCATTGTTTTCCTTTCCTTCGTCAATTATTCTTTGTGATATAGAAAGCTTTGTACTCCCTATGTTCATATATAAGGAACATTGTTTATAGCTTCTTTTTTTCAAGTTAGCTGTATGTCTAGTATTAGGGCCACTTTAGTAGAGTTTTTTGGCAGATGGAGAATCAATATTTATAGATTTATCATTTTGTTCTAGGAAAGCATTGGTTTGTTGGCTGACATTGGTGTCTATTGTTGAGCCACTTATGGACTCATTAGTGGTCCCTGGTTAGTTTATCTTGACAAGTTCAGCATAGTGGCTCCTCAAAAACTTCTTACCCGTAGGTTTCCATGCTTTATGTTATTGGCTGAAAGTTGGTTTTCACTAATAGCTGATAAACACCTTAGCTTCTACTTGGTTGCCCTCTTCATCTAGTTTTAATAATGGTATAGAATTTGTAAGCTTGATTCCAAGCTCCACTTCAATACAAACTGTTGCATACCCTATTCTTTTCATCTCTGTAATGGCTTTATCTAGACAAATTAGTTTATTAAGATAGCTAACTAAGTAAGTCAAGCTTGTGGTAGACCACTATTCTAATATATAGAACATCGGAAAAGTTTATTCAAATTGAGACTAGTTTCATTTTTAACTTCTTAAAATCGAAGAAAAGCCGCTATTTTTGTAAGAATTGTGTTATGTTGCTGATCTGCCATGGGCCTACTTCCACAAATTTTTGTAGATTAATAGTAGATTTAAACCTGAAAAGAAATAGGTCCTTTTCAGTTAATTAGAACTTGCTTGAGCCATGAGCTCTTTCAGTTGTTTTATACCCAATGATTTATGATGGTGAAACTTTCATTTGAGGTAGAGGGAGGGAAGATATTTCAGAGTCATATGTGAAGTCTGATCTATGACTATTTGGCGTCAGGTTTTTGGATATGAGGTGGAAGTTAAGTGGAAATACGAGACACTGACGGAGAGAACGAGGAAGAAGGAAGTGAAGTAATCGTCTTTGGAGATGTTGGTTAAGTAGGTGAGTTAGGTGGATGATTGCTCTTAGGGGAAGAAGATTGGGACGAAAAGCAATGTTAGAAGAAAAGAGAGAAGTGAGCAAGGTGGAGTGTTCTATGGTTGTCACTGTTTTTATATTAGAAATGGCAATAACTTGCCATAAAACTTATAAAACGACGTATGTATAATAACTACAATTAAATTCAGAGTGTATAAGTTTAAGGTTTAAAGATATATTTAATTATAATTATAAATTTAGAACATATTTAATTAAGGTGTTAAGTGTATTTTAATAAAAACTTGAATGAATAAATTGATCCCTTTTTTGGTTTAGGTAAAAACACAGGTTAGAAGAATCAATGTCAATTTGAACTCGACCGTTTTCTGCATGTGCATGCAGGTGTACGTATATGCAAGAAACCATCATAGAAAATAGAAAGTAAATGTGAATATCAAATTTTTTACCTTCTAGAGCTATAGTTTATTAGGTTACATGAAGCAACGGAGTCGGTATCTATCTTCCTTTAGCTTGCATGAACACGTTACTTGATTTTTCAACTCCACATTGACACTTGGCCACTATTCCTTGGTCAAATCTCAACACATAGCTGGATAGGCTTCGTCGTTGCCAACTTCAAGACTGATCATTGAATTCAGTTATCGTATATAGATTGTGTCGATGATATTCAAGATATGTAGGTAATGGTGGTGGGCTCGCTATCTATATCCCATCTGAGATGGACACTTGTCATCTAAATCCTTGCTGTTACAAATATCTCACAAACTATCATCACACTTTTCATACCAAACACAATGTCTAACAGCAACACCCAACTTTCGGCACAGTTTTGTTGTGGAGACAGAGGACACCCGATGTTTAAGATACTGTCTACCTGTAAACTATGCAAGTTCCTCTAGAAGTTTACCAAGCTCTGGAATTCAAGTCTGACTCGTAAACTAAAGATACTTTTGGATGCAAATTCATCTGTGGAGAATTATACTCAGCATTCCCCGAAGATGACCAGTTCGTGCGTTCCCGTGGTTGAGAGGGTAAGGATTTGGTCTGCTTGGGCCACGAGGACTCTGACAATCGAGGGTCTTGCCACGTGCATTTTGACAAGTAAGGGTACAGCGATGCAAAACATGGTTTCTTGTGCAGCTGTCCAACCAGAACCCTCCACGTACATATCCATCATCTGGAAAACGGTGATGATCTCTATGAGGGCTGACACTTGGGAGAACAAGGGCGGTTGGGATTTCCTGCTTCCATTCCATCCACATTTAATCATCGCCCATTCTGTTCTACAGCCATTAACGTCGTTTAACTGAGAAAGGAGCAAGACATAGTTGGGTAGGCATAGTTTGATGTCTTTATGATGCCAAAACAAAACAGAAGAAGATTTGAAGTTCACCACTAGCACGTCAACTTGAGTGGAAAATGTTACCCACGTGAAGCTGTTGATGATTCCACCCCACGTGTGTTGAAAATTAACAAAAAAAAGAGAGAATTTGAAGATATTGTAAATTAATGGGCATAGAGAATTGAATAGACAAATTATTTGAATTTGGAAAATATTAATTTCAAGTATTATTATTATTATCAAGAATAGGTATACAGAAATATAGTTACGATACACAAGGGTGTGGGAGGATGAGGACGAGGGGTTGGGGCCTGGGGGTGTCAGTCGGTGGTTTCCCTAGAAAGGAGAGAAGCAAGAAGATGGCGTTGTTGCCTTGGTGGGGGTGTTGAAAAGACGGAAAGGGAGAAATATTTGGAAAAGAAAAGGAGCAGTTAGCAGATTGAAAAGGTCCCAAAATAGTAACAAAGCAGAAAACATAGAAGGCAGCAGTCTCCGGTCTCCGTGTACTTCCACAAGCTTGGCTGGGCTGGCCTGGCCTGAGCCGCTGAGGGCCGGGCTGACAGTTGTGACGATTCCTCTTTTGCTTAGCAAGAGCCCCAATTCTCTAATGAGGAGCGTCAACCACACGTCACTAGTTTTCTTCAACACGAATATCCTTTTTTTTTTCTTTTTTTGCCCTAAATTTCAATTTATTTATTATGAAGAGAGAAGAAGGTCTTATTTTGTTATATTAATATTTCACATCTGATTTTGTAATCTTATATTAAATGTTGGAAGGGCCAAAACTTGGTCATGCATTCGCCAACCAAATTGGTGTATTTTGATGGATGTAAGTAAAAAGGAAAGTGTGAAGGGTGGGGATTTACACGTCAGTAGGAACGCGTGTGGCGTGAAAGCAGGAAAGCAAAGACAACGTGTCTTAAGATAAAGAGAGAGAGAGCATGAATTGGTAGTGAAAAGGGGGATGAAAATGATGAAGTAAGAGTAATTATATATACTTATGGTCCTTAAAATTAAGAAGGCTCTCTAGAGCAAGGTGTTCCAATAAACATGGTGACGCCTGTCCTTCACTCTGTCTATATAAGTGAAAGAACTTTGCCAACATTTTTAGCCCCACCATTACGACTCCACCACACTGTTACTAGTTCCTAGCATCTGTTCAAGTTAGCTTCCGCCACCTCTCTCTTTCTATTTCTTTTTATTGATTTCCCAATTTTTCTGCTTTTGTTGTTCTTATTTAACCTATTTCATCAGTCATCCCCACCTCTTTTGCTTTGCGAACTTCTTATTATTCTCTTCATCACCTTGTTGTCTTCCTCGTTATGATCCCTCTGCTTCTTTCCTGTCTTTTGTTCCTGCCTTTAATTCTTCTTTCTCTTCAATGGCACCAATCCAAGGCCAAGCGCCTTCCACCTGGCTCAATGGGCTGGCCTTATATTGGGGAGACTCTCAAGCTCTATACTGAAAACCCCAATTCCTTCTTTTCCAACAGGCGAAAACGGTACTATCACCTATACCTTACCTAGCTCTTTTGGACTACATCCTCGTCATCTACATACGTCTTTTTGTTATCTCCGTGTCTACTCTCTTCTATGTTTCCTTACATATAACAAGTTGGTACGTGGCTTTTTTATTTTCCTGCGGCGATATTCTTACTTTTGTTGCCTCGTTCACTTTGTAGGTACGGTGACATATTTAAAACTCACATCTTGGGTTGTCCTTGTGTAATGATTTCGAGTCCAGAGGCAGCAAGGATTGTGCTAGTCACCATGGCTCACTTGTTCAAGCCAACGTATCCAACGAGTAAAGAGAAAATGATAGGACCTGAAGCTCTCTTTTTCCATCAAGGGGCTTATCATTCAAGGCTCAAGAAGTTGTTGCAGGCCTCTTTTTTACCTTCTGCAATAAAAGGGTCGGTCTCAGAGATTGAAGGAATTGTGCTAGGATTTCTACCTACCTGGAAAGATACAACCATTAACACTTTGCAAGAAATGAAAAGGGTACGTGTGCGTTATGTGAGTTTGTTGGAACAACAGAACCAAATTTATATGTTATTTGGTGAAAACTTGTCTCACTTATGATTCTAAAAGTGTGTTTCTCTCTCACCTTTTTGTCTTCTAGTATGCTTTTGATGTGGCAATGATTTCAGCCTTCGGCGAGATGAAGGACATGGAAATGGAAGGAATCAAACACCTGTACCAATGCCTAGAGAAGGGCTACAATTCTATGCCTTTGGATTTACCAGGAACTCCGTTTCACAAAGCAATGAAAGTAAGGCTACATTGCCTCGAGCACTCGTAAGACCAAATGTTTTTGCAAGATTACGGGAGTCAACTTGGGTTATTTGTTTAATTTTTCTTTGGGACAGGCAAGGAAGCAACTGAATGAGACATTAAGGAGAATGATGGAGCAGAGAAGGCGAAGTGGGAAACAAGGAGGAGGGTTACTTGGAGTGCTACTAGGAGCGAGCGATGAAAAGCTTAATCAGCTAACAGATTCCCAGATTGCTGATAACATCATTGGAGTGATTTTCGCTGCACATGATACAACAGCTTGTGTCCTCACTTGGGTTTTGAAGTACTTACATGACAACGAAGACGTACTAGAAGCAGTCATGGTAAATTTCATTATCCATTGTTTATGACTTCCTTATTCATCCTTATCTTCCTCTTAGAGAGGGATAGGGAACATACACATGTTCTTTGCTTGCTCTTTGTTTCTTGAAGAGCTATCAACCTTTATTCCTCTCTATTTTGTTCATTCTTTGTCAACATTTGGCTGATAAGAACTTCACAAAGCGTATAAACTATTTATTTTAGTCATGGCCATCATCTTAGTTCAGATTTTCGTTTTACGCTCTCCTTTTCCTATTCTGAGCAATCATTGATTTAAATATAAAAATTAAATGCCTTTTGAACAGAAGCTTGAGGCACGTAATTTGGCAACCAAAACTTTATTCCATGCATTGCACTTTAATCATTGGCGTGGCTTTATTTTTGCAGAGGGAACAGGAAGGAATTAGACTCAAATTAATTGAGGCAAATCGAAGGCTTACGTGGGATGACACCAGGCGCATGCCGTTGACTAGTAGGGTATGATTAATTTATATCAACACGAACTAGTGAACTCCGCTTAAAAGAATATCAGACAATGCTTGCTAAGTTTGCTTGTATATACATGTCACAAGTGCTATGGAATCATCCCTCTAAGGTCATTAATTTGGAGTTAAAAAAAAAAAACAAAAAGTCGTCTCTGTTCTGAAAAACTACATTGTAGTTTGTATCTTAACTTTTGTTTGAATTAATTAAAAGTACAAATAAATTCAGGTGATTCAGGAGACACTAAGAACAGCAAGTATACTCTCATTCACGTTCAGAGAAGCTGTCCAAGATGTTGAGTTTGAGGGCTACTTCATTCCCAAGGGTTGGAAGGTTCTGCCACTCTTCAGAACCATTCATCACTGCGCAGATTTCTTCCAACACCCAGAAAAATTTGACCCTTCAAGATTCGAGGTACCATTATGTGTGATTTTGTTTTCGTTTCAAACCCCAAAAGAGGAATACACACATAATTACACTTTGCTAGAGCAACTGATACAAAAACTACTTAATATTGCGTATAAGCAGAAATTTTATTGAATGTTGTTGTGGTTGTGACTTAGTAAAAAATCGTAAAAATGGGTCATCCACATTTACATTCTATCTTTGTTGTGGCGGGGAAATATAAGTTTAATAATTGCTAGATTATCTTGGGTGAGTGACGTCCTTTTCATTTTTGTTTATGTGGATCTTCCTCAATTTAAGATGATTTGGTCATGAAATCTTACAAGTCAGACTCACGTGAGCTCATACTTGTACCGTAGCATGCCATCTTCACAGTAATGAAACAGGCATTGCAGTGAGAAATATTTTGTTTTGGAAAATTTCCTCCCCCACCCCCAATTGGTAAAAACAAAGTTATTCCTGCCAGTCTTGTTTACTCCTCAAAGGCTGAAAGGACTGTAAATATATACATATATTAAAATAATAAAGTTAGAAATGATCTGTTTTTATACGAAAAAATTTGAAAATATAAAATATAAAGCTTATGTATTATAGGTGATGGACAAGAGCTAGAACATATACACAAGAAAGGACAAGTAATCAAATGGTTTTACTGTGTGATCGTGCAGGTGCCACCGAGGCCTAACACGTACATGCCCTTTGGAAATGGAGTGCACTCATGTCCAGGCAATGAACTTGCCAAGCTTGAGATGCTTATTCTTCTTCACCACCTGTCTGTCAACTACAGGTATTAGCAGTAAATTTAAATTCACTCACTGTGAATGTAGTTCAGTTCAGCTAACGTTAAAAGATGATGTAACAGATTTGGCAAAATTATGGTTGCATTTCTAAATTTAAAATCATAGAGTTGGTTCTTTGGATATTAAGAAAAGGGAAAATAATTAAATAGAAGAAAAAAAATTGTAAACAGAAATATCAATGAAACAGGGATGACATGTGCTCAAATGGAAGATAATTAATAAGGTGCAGCGCCAAGCTTTTTTTTTTTTGTAAAAGTTCTTTTGGTCCAATCGTCGACTTATTGGTGAGGAACTGAGACAGCGGGGCCTGCAATATCAATACTGGTGGTCCTGATGTTCCTTAGGCTGTGGAGGTGGTCCTACGACTTAGGCTACTTGAGACTGGGCTTTAGGGGTTTTGGCATAAAACAAAAAAGGAATCATTTGACTTTCATATTTTATATTTTTCGGTTTAAGGTACCTGAAAGTGAAATATGCGAAGAGTGACTCATGCACGAAACCTAGATTTTCACATTGAAGAAAGTATAACGAAACTAAGTCACTCATCTTGCATAATCAATTTTATCACTCTTCATTGTCTTTATCTCCTTATTTGTTCATACATATCTCTTTTACACATGGCTCTCATTTTTGGGATTATACATGTAAATTGCATTAGCTGGACTCCTAATTACAGTACAAAACTCATATCATACCATTGTGAGATTTTCTTTTTTGGTGAAAATAAAATGAACCACATTCTTCTTCGAATAAAGGTGACATACATACATATCGTAGTAGTTTTGTTTTTCCTCTTCCTGTTATCCTGATTTGGAAGTGATGGTGTGACCAAAAATTTAGTTGAAGATGTGTGGACCCTGTGTCTAATCATGACCACCACGAAACATCCTTGTCCACATATTTTGATTATGGCCAAGGTTGTCCATTCCATTCATGAATGTTTTCTGAAATTTCAATGTCGTCCCTGTCATCGATTGATTAGTTGCAAAGAAAATATACAATCCCAAACTTTCCCTTCAGTTGTTTTCTAAATTAATTTGTGATTTTGGGCTATTAGATTATTGCATGGAGTTCACGCCCCTTAGTACAGACATATTTTCCCCTCCCTTTATGTGATTTCAAATACTCTCCAATCACGACGACGTGTATTCTGTAGGAACCTGTTTACTTGACACAACACCTTTGCCCTGCATATCTTTTTCACGACACATCATTATATTCGTCTTTTTTCTCATCTTATCATAAGCTTTACATCTAAGGATATATATAGAGAGTATTTTGTTTCTCTTGCACGATATGATGTGTATAGTGCGCATAGCTAATATAGAAAGAGGTCACGGGTTTCTTGGAGAAAATCGACAATGGCTTTCTATGTATAACAGTGAGGTTATGATTTGTGGAATAAGTTTGTTGACAAGATGAAAGAGGGTAACAGTACAATTAAATCTCGTATTTATTTCCCATGCCAATAAAAGATATCTAAAATACAGTGTAGTGTAGAGAAGAGGTCCATTTGCAATTGGTTTTGTTTGCTTAACTTTGTGATGGTTGGGTGCAGGTGGCAAGTTGATGGAGATGAGGATGGAATCCAATATGGCCCTTTTCCTGTTCCCAAACGAGGATTGCCAATAAGGGTAACACAAAGGAAGAAACCAGCCTTTTTATGATTGAGAAAAGAAAATGGAGACAAGTTCTTTTTTCCTAATATTAATAAGAGAAGCAGCAAACACCTAGGAGTTTAGATCCTCTAAAAGTAGTAGTGTTTTTTTCTTCTATGAAGCTGTTCTTGGGAATCTTTTATCAAGTTGTTTTGTTCTTTTTCCTATTTGTGTGGAAGATTTTTATGAATGTAAGTTGGAAAGTCAGTGTCCAACTGCATTGCCGAGCTGTAATTGTGCGTTTGTTGATGCCTTGTAACCATGCCATTGCGCAGAAAATAGAAAAGAAACAAAGAAAAAGAGTTGTTTGTTCGAAATTGTGCTTTTTGATTCAGGATCAAATGTGTGTGGTTTCGAATGTAAGCAAGGTAGTTATCATGTTCCTTAGATTTTTTTTTACATTGAGAACTTAGATAGCCTTGTGCCAAAGATATGCCATTGGGTGTCTCACACATGGCATCCTTCAGTTGTGCACATTAGGATCCCACGTTGGACCTTGATTGGGCACAAGTAAGCGTATCCGATTGGGAAATTGTTCCAAAAATTTACAGGTCTGTCATTGGTGAGTGAGATTTGAAAGGATGTTGAAAATATATTGTCCATTTCTTCTCTTATCTATTGTTGGTGTAAGACGTTCAAACAGCACAGCTTGTAAGAAGAAAATCGTTTTATTGACAAATAAGTTTATGATTCAGGACAGGATAGCCAATAAAGGGGCACTAATATAGCCATGGTTGAAAACATTTGATAGATAAAGACGATTTTCTCTACAAGACTGACAAGATGTGATGCATCCAATGAATTTAAGAACTTATAGACCGCCCTTATTTTCAATTTTAAATTAAAAGGTCTCTTAATTATTCCAAAGTAACAAGAAAGAGATTATTTAATTAAAAATCATTTGACAAAGAATGAATTCTTTATATTTTGGTGTGTGAATTTTTAAACTATGATGAAGTAGGCATGAGTTGAATAATACCTAGCATAACATGGTTTCACATAAGGTGACTATCAATCTCAAATAGAGGTGAATAATGGAAGTAAAGACTATGAAAGATAATATCTCTGATATACTGACAAATTATACAAAAAAAAACAGTAGAGAAATGAGTGGTATGAGGAGCTAACATGAATTGATTGACAATATGAGCAATATGAACAATATCAAGATGAGAGATAGTGAGGTATATAAGACTCAATTAATTTGGTGATATATAGTATTATCATTGAGGAGAGTCTCATCATTAATAGAAACATGGACATTGAGTTTAAGTGAAGAGTTAATCGTCTAAGTGTCAGTAATACCAACACGAGATATAAGACCAGTAGCATATTTTACTTAGACTAGAGATATTCATTAGATGAATTTCAAGACCTAAAAATAACTCATATTGTCCAAGTCTTTCATGTCAAATTGTTTATGTAAGAAGGATTTTAGAGTAAAAATACATATGATTGCATGTAATTATCATGTGGTCAACATAGAGAAGAAGAAAAGTGTATCTGTAAGTCATTTTATGAATGAACAAGGCATGATAGGAGCTAGAATGAAAGCCAAAGAGACTAGTAGGGGAGCTAAATTTGTAAAGCCAAGCTCAAAGAGCCTGTTTTAGTCCATATAAGTTTTTGTGAAGGCAATAAACTTTATTGAGGATGATTATAACCAAGTGAAGGTTGTATGTAAACTTCTTTTGTAAGATCACTATTGAAGAAGGCATTTTTAATGTCCATCTAAGATAATTGCCAACGATTTCTAGCAACAACTATAATGAGTCTGTGGATTGAAGTTAAATGAGCTACTATAGCAAATGTATCTGTATAGTCAATATCATACTCTTAGATATATCCTTTAGCAATTAGTCAAACTTTATATTGCTCAACTAATTTATTAGCTCAAGCCTAAATTTTAAAGACTCATTTATAATTAACAATATATTTTCCTTAAAGTAAATTAATCAAGTCCTACGTATAGGTGCTAGTAAATGCTTGTAGTTTTTTAGCCATTGTTTTTTGTGGTAGAGGGACATGAAAATCTCGAAGTCATATAGAAAGGTGACTTACTTGATTAGTACATCAAGGAGCAAGTTAAGGAGTAAAAAGTTTTGATGATTGATTAGATGGAAAAGTATCATTTTGAGGAGGCAATGAATCTATAGATGGAAAATGTAAATTTTGAGTTTTGGAAAGTTGGCATAGAATACACTTAAAATTTTTATACTTGACTTGAATTAAAGAAGCACTGGAAATTATTAGATGATTAAAATGATAATTCTATATATGAGATATAATGGCACTAGCAATAAGTTTTAATGGAAGATGGATTGAGATGAGTTCAAATAATTGTCCATTCTTACATCCTGTTCCAAGGATTTGGCCCATTTATGGATCCTATATAGTATAACCAAGATTGAGAAAAAGTAAATTGATACCAAGTTCACATAATTGAATAATAGATATTAGATTTAAAGATAGTTTAAGACTAAGAAAAGTATTGGGTAAAGACAGTTAGGTGTTTGAATAGCCTATACTTTGAACATTCATAGTAGAATTATCAATGGTATGGACAATATATGGAATAGATGGAGTTTCTAAGGAATCAAATATGAAAGAATTAGAGGTCATAAAGTTACAATAAGTATAATCAAGATACCATAAAGAGGAAGTACTTGATATGACAGATAAAGCAGGAGAGGAAACATTACCAAAACTTGGTTGAAGTTGAAGTTGTTATATAAAGGCCTAAAGAACTTTTAAGGAGAATTTAGGAGATGTTCTCTCCATTACACCTCTGTAGAAATAGTACTAAGATTAAGAAGAATTAAAAGAGTTACCTTGTTTGAGTCGTTTCCTATATTCAGAGATGAGATGACCACTCTTTTTCACAGCAGTTGCAAAACACCTTCATTTTAGCTAAGTTCTGATAGGTAAAACTCTGATAAAAGCATATATAAGTTGCATGAACAATGTTGGTGGAAGGAATGTATTTTTTTATTTGAAGGATGATGATTAAGGTCTCTTTTATAATCAATTACTTGATTATAATATGAAGGCTTAATAAAGATACTTGATGAAGAAGAGAGTTGCAAATAAATTCAGGCTCATTTATAAACAAAAACATATTTGGAACATAACTATGAATAGTTACAATTAAACACAAAGATTGACATAACTAGTGGTGAGTTGAGTATCAGGCTAAGTAGGATCTTCAAGTGCCAATTGATTTTCAAGTTCTTATAATTCAAATTCGTAACTATGAATATTTTTATGTTATTGTTGTATATAATGAAGTCTTCTATAAAGTTAAAATTTATTGACATAATCATCTACAAAATAACAACCTTTTAAAGAGTCGTGTATCTCTTTAACGGCATCAAGATATCAAAACTTAAACTTGATTACTTTGGCACATGTATTACAGATCTGATTCATATCATCCTAAGATATTAGAAGTTCTATAAATATAACTTCTGCTTTATTTAACTATTATGTAGGTTTGGGTATTTTTTTAGTAACAATATGCCAAAGAAGTCTAACTTTAAAAATGTTTCACAATTTCTCAAATTATAAATCATAGTTGAATTTATTAAAGATGTCATTTATTAGTTGAGGAGTGTATTAAGAAAGTTTAGAGGTATTCGTAGTACACAAGAGAAAACTTCTTTAACAAAGCTTGAAAAACATAAGAATATAAAGAAAAACATGTATGTAGAGCTCGAGTTTGACTAATTTGACCCAATAAATGAGATTAGAACACCTAAAAACCTTAGGAATTAATTTTAAGAGAAAACTAGTAAGAAAATAGTTGAATCGATCAGTCAAAAGATGGTTACATGTTTAAACTGAACTGGTTGAGTAATGATATAGGGTGCTAATATGGGATGGGGATGTTTGGCATGGCAATTGACATATGGAGGTTGACGTAGCACTGACGTGTTAGATGGTAGGACCCAAAGCTAGTGTAGCAGATGACATTTGATTATACAACACAATATGACTCATTTTGGCTAATATGGAAAATGACATAGAGAATGAATGGATAACATGTAGTAGTAAGTGAACCAATCAAATGATGAATTATGGTGATGCTTCTAATTGGGGTTATATATGTTTTGGTCTGAGACGTTGTGATTTTGATTAAGGTAAAGAAACTTTGTTTTGGTCATCTTCAACTTATCATTAACTAAAGTTTTAGATTTGTATATTAACTTTAAGTAGCAAATGCGGGCACATGCGAAGGATTTTGGAAATGAGGTTTGATTTGTTATGTTTGTCATGAAAAATAGAAAAGTTTAGTATATACCAAACACTAATGGATGATTGAATTTGTCTTTAGAAACTAAGAACGAGAAGTTTGAGAGACAACCCCTTTTACAATAGTTACTCTAATAACATGTAAAAGCTTAGAGTAATTTGACAAAAGATGAATTCATTGTATTTTGATGTGTGTAAACTATTATAGAAAATATGCAAGAATGAGTGTTTTGCATAGTTATTTTGTGTGTTTCATTTGCATGAAATTTTGCAAGCTTAAATGAGGATATTGGACACTGATTTGGGTTGCATTTGAAGTTTTATTTGATACCATCTCATGTGTAGAAAGCTTAGGCATGTTGGGAGCATGACAAAGAAGAGAATGCTAGAAAATGAAGCAAAGAAAAATCTAGGCTCGGACAGAAATTTCTAAACGTGTTTTTAAGGGTAAGTTTGGCAAAGTCCAGCCTAGAGAAACCTTTAACTTGAAAGAAGACTCAAATCAGTCCTTAAAAACATGTAATATTCATATATTATGAAGAGCCACCAGAGAAGAAACTGGAGCATTACAGGATCGTGGGATTCACACGATCGTGATATAGTGTTTCCACCGCTTAAGTACATGATTGTGAGATTTATCGCAAAAAACAATCGACTTAAGCTTCATTTTTTGGACATTTAGACATATATAAACCAACTTATGAACCTTAACTCAATAAGGCTCATGGGAGAAGACTTGAGAGGCTAGAGGAGGTGATTTTGGAGGAGAAAAACAAGGAGAAACAAGATCATCAAATGGAAAGTACCAAGTTCATCCTTAATTCCACCTTTTTGGGAGAAAAGAATAAGATCTTTCTTCCCTTCATTTACTTATTTTTCTTTGTTGTTCTTTAAGTTTTAAGCCATGGAACATGTGTATTCCTTGTAGATGATGATGTTGGTAGCTTAGGCTTAATGTAGGGTTTTATTCCCTATGCATTTTGGATAAATTTTACTTAGGTTAATTGTATGAAATTTCATGTTTGAATGATGAGATTTCATTTCTTCCATGAATGTGTAAGATGTGTATGGTGTATGTTTGGTTTATTGGGTTGCGAATGACAATTGAGACTTAGTAAGTTAGTTAATTCATTCAATAAGAGTTGGTGAATTAACTAATATATGTACATCATGCTAATGCAATTATGGAATGTATGAAATGTGAATGTGTATGTCTGTGCCTATTTGGTTGAGATTGAGAGATGATGCTAAGTAGGTTGTTAACTCATTCAATGAGAGTTGGTTAGTTAACTAATGAATAAATATTAGGCTTAATATGAATATAGAATGTATGGATATGTTGTGATATGTGTTGATTGATTACTCGACGGAGATCGAGAGAAGATGTCGAGTTGTTCGTGTAACCCTAAACAACGAGAGTTGGTAGGATATAGACCATGTACATATTGATTCGACAAAACCTTAGGGAAAGATCTCAAGTTAGTGGTAGGTTTATTGTCACAATGATAACATATGATTAGAAGTAAGGTCTTAATTCTTAAAAATGTGATAACAACTAAAACTGCCTTTTTCATCCTTGTGTATTGTATCTTTAGGTATTAAAAAAATCTTGTTCATATAGTAAATCAACCCTTACTACCTTTCCTCATATGCAAGATTAAACTAAGTGCTTTGTGTGAGATAAAGATGTATAAGTGCAAATCTTCTTCTACTTAGGAGGTTATGAGTAAAGGACGTTTAGTAAATATCCTTTGATATCTTTGAAGAATTATTGGCAGTTATTGTTTCATTTAAATAAAAGCATGATACTTGGTAGCTTGTGGATTTACCAAATAGGAAAATAGTTTTTGGTTTGAATAGGTTTATAAACTCAAATTAAACCCAATGGATCAACACAAAAGCACAAAGCATAACTAATAGCTTGAGGACACATGTAACGTGAAGGTATTGATTTCAAAAAAACCTTTGCTCTTATAGTTAGATTCGAAACTATTAGAATTGTTTTAGCTATATATGCACATTATGGCTATAAAATTTATCAATTTAATGTAAAATTAATTTTTTCTTAATGGTGTTTTGGATGAGGAAATATTTTTAGAGTAGCCAACATGTTATGAGGTTCAAAGATAAGATTATAAGGTATATAGGCTTAAAATGGCTTTGTATGGTCTTAAACAAGTGTCGAGAGCACAATACTTAAGAATTGACTATCGCTTTAGCAAGTTTGACACCCAAAAGAGTGCTAACAAGCCAACTTTGTATGTGAAAATTAAAGGAACAACAGACGTACTCATTGTCTGTTTTTATATTGATGATTTAATTTACATAAATAATAGTGTTATTTGTTGGAAAATTTTAAGAATAATGATTGAAGAGTTTAATCATTATTCTCTCACAATTATGCTTGAAGTTTTCTCTCGTAAGAGAAATATCCTGCAAATCTTCTTCAAAAGTTTCAAATGCAAGATTGCAATCTAGTAAAAATTCCTCTCAATACTGATTAGAAATTTTACTCGGAAGATGGAGAAGACAAAGTACATACTCATAGTATCAAGTTTGATTGGATGTTTACTATATCTAACTAACACAAGACCTAACATAATATAAGCAACTAATTTACTGTCTTGTTCCATGCAAAGGCCAAGTAAAGTACATTATGGAGCAACAAAAATAATCCTGAGATATTTGAATGGAACAAGTTTTTATAGAATTTTTTATTCTAAATGTAACAAATTTAATTTGTTTGGGTATTCTGATAGTGCTTAGGTAGTCTCTTAATGATCTAAACAACATAACAAGATATGTTTTTAGTCTTAGTTTGGGTGCTATTTGTTGGAATTTGAAGAAGCAACCATCTATTGCATTATCATCATCAGAGGGTAAATATACGAGTGTTACTGCAAGATCTTATCAAGTAATTTAGTTACAAAGGATTATTGAAGACATGAAACAAAAGCAAGAAGATGGAACTATTATTTTTATGACAACCAATCAATAATTAATATAATAAGGAATCCAATGTTTTATAGTCGTTATAGACATATTAAGACTCGAAATCACTTTATAAGAGATTTAGTGGCTAAAGAAATTATCAATTTGGCTTACTATAACACAAATGTGCAATTGTCAGATATATTAAAAATTTTAAAAATCAGACCGAACTGGTCGGTTTGATCGGAATAAATACGAACCAACCTAATTTTTAGTTCGGTTTGTGTTTATAACCCTTTTGAGAAAAAATCGGCTAGTTAAGCAATAAATCGACTAGATTTCTTGAGAAAAAATGACTGGTTAAGTAATGAACCAGTCGATTTTCTTGGAAAGTGAAGAACAAAAATTTTAAAAAAATGAATAACACAAAGAAAGAAAAAATAAATGTTATTATTTATTGGTTTTTCTTGAGAATCTGCTCATGTATTGATTAACCAATTCACAAGCTTCATCTTTTCCAAGAAGATAATTTATAAGCTTTAAAAGTCTTTTCATATATTTTTGACTTTTCAATAAATTTATTGTTTTTTTTCAAGTCTCTTAGGCTTATACGTCGGAAACCGTATTTACCGATGAAGTGAATTTTACAACTGATGAACTATAGGTTCAAAATGAAGCACAACACATTATCTAACATTGGCATTCACCATAAAGGTTGCACACATGTGTGTACACATTAATAGAAATATTTTTTTCTCGGAGTATATACTCGTATCAGGCTCCGAAGACCGGTGTTACATTAGCAACCATTTTAATTCTTTTTTGTTCTTTTTGGCTTTCCTATATTGTTAAATTTTACAACTGGGGTTTTGTGGATGCAATATTCCCAATTTGGTAATGGGAAACAACTAGTATAGACTGATATAAATGTTATTCTTAGAAAAAGAATGACATGCTGGATTTTTTTTTCTTTACGTGGATTTAAAGTTAGCACTGAGGAGGTTAAAATGATATTCCAATATGTAGTTAGATATATCAACTTTGCTATTTAGTTTTGTGCAGTAAAATGGATCCTATTGGTTTATATCCATGGTTTTATGGGCTTACTTTTGTTGTTAACATTGAGTTCGATTCTGTCCCTTTATCTCCCATTAAGCTTTGTTTGTTTTCCTATCATAGGAAAAACATTCGAGATTCTCCCTTATCTTTTATAATAAGTGAGATAGATGAATAATAATGTTGTTCATCTTATTGTCTTTTGCATTGAGATGAATTGCAAATTATTTTTTTTCTTATTTTTCATTTGCAAATATATTTCACCTAATAAGGATTGCCTTCTAACTTTGTTTATAAAAGGAATTGAATCATTGTGTTATTAGTTTTTGAACTATAGTAATTTGTCTTTATTAAATGGAAGTTACAATAAAGTAGTTAGTAGTTCATTCTTTAAATATATCAACTTGTTTGTAGCATACTTGTTTTGGAATAATTTTAATCTACTTTTTTCAGAAAGGTGATGACTAAGAAGGGATAAGGAGGTACTTTGTGAAGAATTTTGAAGTGTCCATACATATTATTATTTTTATTTTAGTTGACACACTTATATTCCATATGGATTAGAGGAAGATGATATAGGTGTATATTTTAGCTAATAATTTTTGGCTATTATATTTTGAATACGTTAAATGTTGAATTTTATTAAGTCCATATGGACTATGATAGCATATATAAATGTAATTTTTTTGTCATTGATATTTGACAGTATGTATTTTAGGACATATATTAATGTATGTATGATTACTTGCAATATCATATATTGTTGTTTTAATGAAAATTAATGTATTTTTAAAAAAAAATTAAAAAGAATTTTATAAAAATTTGGAAAAGGGCATACAAGTAATTTCTCTGTCCTACTCTTTACGACTAAGACAATATTGGTCAAAAGTTCTAGAGAAATTTTAGACGAAAATTAACCTAGCAAATGTTTTCGTAATCTTTACCCTTTATTGGCGATTTCATCACCGGTTTCTACTCAGCAGAAAGGAATGATGATGATGTTCTTTGTCATCGCCCGCCAAGTAAGTAATTCTGGGTTGAGGCTTGTGTTAGCGTAGTAGATCGTTTAAGATTAGGAGTTCTTCAAGCTCCTTGAGAATAGTTGATTGAATCCTCTCCTTCGTGGAGACTCTGTTTTCAAATCTCCGTTGGTTCCTCTCCTTCCATATGTGGTAGACTGAGAGACCCAAGGCAAATATTTGGGTTTGTTTTGCCCGACATGAGGGTGGACGCTATTGGAGAATCTATTGGGAGATAACTAGCAGAGAGCTCAAGGGGTGATTCGTGCGCACTTGGAGGTATTATACTCCCAGATTGTGCTAGAGAAGGGGCATGCAAACAGTAGGTGATCTCTTGTTTCATCGGAGGTTAAACCAAGTTTGCACCGTTTCTCAATCTCTAAATAGGATAGGTTATCGATCGTACTCAGCTTGTTCTTGAAAGAGAGCCAGAGAATGTAGGAGGCTTGAGGGGGTAGGAGTCGATTCCACACAATCTTGTGTCAGTTCACCCTAAAGAGAGGAACTCTTAGGATTTCTCTAGTAGTCTTAATAGTGAGAGTGTGAATATGTAGACCTCTCCAGAAGGAGTCAGGCTTGTTTAGAACATGGGGAAAAAGTTAATGTATGTTATTGCTAATAAAAGGAAAAAAAATATTATTTTTGTTATTAGATATTATTGCCTAAAAAATTCAATTAATTGTCTTATAAAGATTCAATTGTTGTTATAACCATTCAACATTGTTGTTATAATTTGAAAATATTTGTTGCCTTGGTTAAAATTTTAAGCAATATTATTCATTTTGATGCCTAATAAAAAAGTTTTGTTGCCTTACACCTATAACGTCATTTTATTTAACAGTATGAATTTTTTTGCCTTAATAAAATGACAACAATAATTATACTTATAGTTACGGGGCCGTTTGGTTTCACTTCTGTTTTTCTACTGTAGTTTTTAGTTTTCGTTTTCTATTTTTCTTTCAAATAAAAATAAAAACATGTTTGGTTGTTAATATCAATATAGTATATTTTTATTACTAATGATAATTACATATTAGATAAAACTTAAAGATACATTATTTTTAATTAATTAAATTTACTTTAATCTTTTATATAATAAATTATCAATAAAAATTATTTTATTTTATTAAAATAAAACAATTTTAAAATTAATATTTATTTCAAATATATTTTAATAATTAATATTTATTTTAAATATATTTTAATTATTAAATCAAAATTTTAAAATTTATATATTTTAAAAATATTTTAAATTTAATTATATTCATTAATAATTATTCAATTATTTTAAAAAAATTAAATTATTTATAATTTTAATTAATCAAATGTAAAATTAAATTATTTATAATTTCATTAATAATTAATGTATTAAATATTGATAAAACAATATCCCCGACACATAATTAGTTGGGAGTTTACGTTATGATATTCTGTTTCCTATAATAAAATATTTAATCCTTTAAGAATTTAAGATGTAACAGTGGATTGAGATTCTTATAATTAACTTTAAACAAGATAAATAGGTCGTGATAATATTATTGATATAGCTCAACCAATTTGATTCCATTTTTATTTTTATTTTTTAATTCAATAAAAATATATTTGCATAATAAAAAATTTTATTTTACTTTTGTAACTTATAAAAATCATAACTTTTTAGTTTTGATTTTAACAAAAAAATGATTTTTTTTAATTTTAATGTTCACACTAAATATTTATTAAACACTAATATTTTAGAGGATTTAAAAATAACTTTAATATTTTAAAGTAAACCCAAAATTGACTGAAACCTTGATGAAATTTTATTTTAGTTAGTTAAGCGTCACATTAATATTGAGTATTGACGTGGTACCTCTTTTTATAATTTTTGTGGAATCTACAATGGGTGTTATGTCATCGCTAATATAGCATTTGATTAATAAAGATATATTTTGTTAAGGGGTTTTCTGAATTTAAGGATAATTATTAATGGTTTTGAAATGTTAAAGTTAATTTTAAAAGCTAAATTTTTATTTTGAAATAAAAGCTAAAAAACTATTAGGGTCAAATTTGTATGTTACTAAAAACATTAAAGTTAAAACTATGGACTATTTGGTTCTACCATTATCGTGCCCACATCAATGGCAATAAGAGAAAGCCAAGCTAGGTGTACAAATTCTACAAAGCTATGATTACCTTGGAAACTTAAAGGAAGTACAATTTAGACGTTTTGGCTTAATTTCAGCTTAGATATTCAGAGAGCTTTATGTCTACCTTTCTTGTATATAGTATGCGCATGCATGAAAATGTGATTTAACTTGTATAAGCGGTATTAACTATATAGTCCCTCATCGTGTCTGTTACCTATAAACATGACAAATTGTCATATCAAGGCTTGATTTTAGCCAAGTAGAAAAGTTGAGATCTTCCAATTTTGAACAACGGTAATGTTTGGTTTCATCGTCTAGTTTATAGGAATTTGCCCTATATTCCTATTATGTATCTCTTGCCATTTATCAGCTCCCTAATACACTAGTTCAGATGATTTTTTGTAAGTTAATTTAATTTCTTAACCTAATACAATATAAAACCTGATAAAGTTTACAAGGTTCGGCAAGTCGTTTACTTGCAGCTCAATAACCCATTTTACATATAACACAACATAGGTATAATTGCTGGCACAATTTTAAAATACTTATGTATCATTAAACACAACGACGTTAATTTTGACTAAGAATAAAAATGAGCTGGGTCAGGCTCCAGTCTAACATGAAATTTTGTGTTCAAGCTTAAGCATATTTCTATTTTTAGTTCTTTATTATAAATCTTAACTAAATAAATTTTTATTTTTAATTTTTATATTAAAAATCTCAATTAAAAAATAAAACTAAAATAAAAAATTAAAACTAAAAATCACAATTAAAAAACAGAATTAGAACCGAGCGGCCCATAAATAAACATCTGAAAAAAGAATAAAATAAAAATCAGATAGAGAAAATACTCAACTAATTAGAACTACAGATCTTAGAACACAATTATCGGATCTAAGCTTTATCTAACAGGTACTGAAGGCTGATATATTTTTTACCGATGGTCAAAAGATAAGCGAGACTATTACCTACAACCATGAAAGAGCAAATCAGAGAAAGAAAACCAAATATTCTCAATGCAAAGAAAAGGTTCCAATTATAATGGAATAACTCACAATTATTTTTCACTATGCACCTAATATTTAAGAAACCCATGTCCCAAAATTTTAGAAAATCATAAATAGCACATAAAATGATTGAATCCATATCACCATTTTTTCGCAACCAAACAAATCAAGCAAGTATAAGTACGTAGGAACAGAGAAAAAGAAAGAAAGACAAGGACGTACTTAGTAAAGAGATGAAGAGACGGAGAGGACTATAAAAAGAGACCGATAAAACAATAAAGTTGTGTTTTGTAAATATGTTATTATTTTTGAAAAAAAAACAATAATAGAGCAAAACAAACATGCTTTATTTCTATATATTTTTAACCATACCAAGGAACATGAAAAATAAAGAAAAACAAATAGCCCTACACTTTTTGTCTTTTAATTTTCTATTTCCATTTTATCATAATTTAATTTTATTACTGGCTAAATATATATGAATTAATTATTTAATATTAATTAATAATTATGACTCATATAATTTAATAATTTAATTAATTAGAAATTAAATTAAATTATTAAATTAT
>JANIMX020000276.1:613097-625027 GCA_024582655.2 Erythroxylum kunthianum | reverse complement strand
GGGAAGCCAAGTGCGCTGCAGCCTGATAAGGGAAAGTTTGCCATATTTGTTGATTGTAGTCCAGTTGCAGAACCAATATTTGAGGTTGTGTCATTTTTTCTGTTACTATGTAGTCTATCTATTCTGTTAATTTTGGGCGATGAGGGATTCCAGTTTCTTGATGATTGCAATGGTCAAGATTTAATGATAAATTGCTATACAACAAAATGTTAATGACATGATAAAGGAGTTAACACTCATTTTTCTCTTAAATAATTCATGCATATCAGATTTCCTAATGTAACTGCATTTTAACCACTTATAATAGTCACCCAGATTGGATGCAAGACTTAAATGTAGTTTTACCTTCTTCTTTTTTATTATTTTGCTGCCTTATTCTTGTCACCAGATATTTATGTTTTAGTGCATCTGAGGATGGTCGAAATCGACTTTTGTAGCCTAATTGAATTTTCTTAGCCACTCATCATATTTTCCTCGATATTTTGTCTGATTCAGGGAAGAGGGGGAGATGAGTTGTCAACAGAGCTTTCAACTGCTTTAGAGTGTTGTCTCTTGGGTGGTAAAAGTGGAGCAGGTTTGTGTTGAAGAGCAACAAGGAACCCTGGATTTATTTTCCTCTTTACTTCCTTTTAGGCAATCTCTTATTATTTCCTCAATTTATTATCGTTTTAGGTGTTTGCTAGGCCAATTAGTAAAGGCATTAAAATTGTTGCAGGGGCTGGGATTGATCTATCATCTTTAGTAGTTATTCAAGGGAAAATTTGCTGGGATCTTTATATCGACAGCCTTGTCATCAGTTCAGATGGAAATCTGTTAGATGCTCTTGGTGCTGCCATCAAAGTATGTAGTGTAATTTGTTTGAACCATAGTTGTTTTTTATTCAGTTATGATTTAGGCGGGAATATGCGAACATGGGATTGCTTTTCCAACGATATGAAATAAATGCTTCATCTTCCAAGTAATTGGTACTGGGCATGCTTGGCTCAACTACCTGTATGCTTGAATTCCTTTTTTACAAATGCAAGTTCATTATCATCATTTTGAAGATGTTCTGGTTTTTCAGTAAAATTTTGTAGGGAATATCAATCACTAATATGCTTGCTGATGTTCCCAAAGGCTGCTTTGAGCAATGTAGGCATCCCAAGAGTAAATGTTGCTACTGGTGCAGCAGGAGATGAGCAACCTGAGATTGACATAAGTGATGAAGAATTTCTACAGTTCGATACATCTGCAATACCTGTGATAGTTACTTTGACAAAGGTGATGACGTTGTGAGCTCTGGAGAATTGCAACATCCTTCACTGTAAAATCTTTAACATCTCTACTTTGCAGGTTGGAAAGAACTACATCGTAGATGCTACTACAGAAGAGGAGTCCCAGATGAGCTCTGCTGTATCAGTATCCATTAATAGGAAAGGACACATTTGTGGGCTGACCAAACGAGGAGGTGCAGGACTCGATCCAAGCGTAGTTCTTGACATGGTTTCTGTGGCAAAACATATCAGTGAGCAGCTAATAAACAAATTGGATTCTGAAATATCCGCAGCCGAAGCTGACGAGGATGAGTCGTGACAAAAAGAGCTGTATAGTCATTAATAGTAATGATCTTAAATGTAAAACCATTACATTACATGGTCATAGCTCGGAGCTTAAATTCCTAATGGTGAATGAGCTGAGTCTTGTTATATAAATCCAAGTATGAGTTGTCATGTAGTCCAATTAACATAGTCTGCCCTTGGTCCAATTAGATTACAAGTTTATAATCTCCATTTGTAACTTAAATCGAGTCTTATCAATTGAACTCGCCTCTGCTGTGTCTGTGTTTCTTGCCAGCTTGTCCTGCACCTCCTTTAGTGATTTTTTGCGAATGCACATGACAAGGATTTTGGACAAGCGGAGACCCAACTTGTCATGTTTCCTCAATTATCAGAAAGTCTTGGTAAATTGTTTCATATTTGGAAATATGAGCTCAAAGGTACAGGGTCTGTTTGATTGATGTCCAGTATGTTAGAGGTTCTCCCAGGCTTAAGGCTTCCAGTGAGAAGTTAAAGAAGGTTCACGGCGCCAGTCATGATCGATGTGAGAGGATTTGTTAAGAGGGTATGACTGTCTTAAATGCTCAATATTATCCAATCCCTGATCATTATTACATCTGTAAAGGGTATAAAAAGTGAAGAATGACCTTGGGAGGACCTTGTCAAGAAACTTATGGAGAATTATATCAACGAAATTGTGGAGAATAACAAAGAATTTGAAGCCAGAACAGATCAGAGCTATGCTGGAAAAAGAAAAAGGGTACTATTCAATCAAGAGTGAAGGAGGCGAAAAGGACATCTGCTACATAACTGAAGAAGGTAGCTTAGAACTCTGTATTCCTAGAACAACTTAAACAGAAGGCGTATGCTATGGGACACAGACATTATACGTTTATAATTCCGATTGTATCTCAATTTGAGTCGGGAAAAAATCATATCAATGGAACTGTTTCTCTCTCTCTCTATTTGTTTTCTCTGTGTTTATTGTCCTTCTGCCTCTCTTTTTAGCCTTGTCTTCCTAACCAAGGATTCTTCTTTTCTCATGCAACACTCCATTTTGTTACAATACATGTCTTTGACAACTAGCAAAACATGTGACAGCTAATGACAACAGTTGTTCACTAAGATGTTATTTTCTATATGATTTAAGTATTGGACAAAGCAAGTTTAATCTCTATTAGCCTCCCTTAAGCTCGGTTAGATCATTCCAAGCTCTCTCTTGTGCTTGTAGAACAATTCAGCTTTCAGTGGCTTTGTAAACATATCTACAATTTGATCTTGCGAGGCACAAAACTTAATGACAATGTCATTTTCTTTTACCGAATCACAAACTTAATATTAATATGCTTGCTTTTACTATGGAAAACCAAGTTCTTAGTTAAGTTGACTTATTATCATAGAAAAATTCTCGAAGCATCATCTTGCTGGCATTGTAATTCGCCAAGCATTCTCTATAACCAAATTGCTTGGGTTGCACAATTTGTTACTGGAATATATTCTGCTTTTGCCATTGAAAAGGCCATAACCTATTTTTTCTTGCATGAACAAGAAAATGCTCTTAAACCAAGATTAAAAACATAACTATAGGTACTTTCTAGTTTTTGGTACCTTATTCAATATATAAACTTTATCTTCATTCCCTCAATTCACATAACATGGAAGTTGTTCAATGTAAACTTCCTCGTCAAAAACTCCATTTAAGAAGGTTGACTTGAAATCCATTTGAAAAATTTTCAAACTTCTTTGAGTAGCTATAAAAAAAAAATCATCCGTATAGTATCCAATTTGGCAATTGGAGCAAAATTTTCAAAGTAATCAATCCTAAGTTTCTGCTTGTATCCTTTTGCAACCAACTTTGCTTTATACCTTTCAACATCTCTATTAAGTTTTTACTTTGGTTTGTATATCTATTTGACTCCAATCGACTTCTTTCCTGTTGGAAGGTTTGTTAACTCTCAAGTTTTGTTCTTATCAAAGATATGAATTTCTTCATCTATAGCTCGAATCTATCTACTATGTTTTGTTGCTTCTTCAAATGTTAATGGATCTCCATCTATAAAGAAAGCATAATAAGCAGCTTCATCTTCATCAATATTATCTAGATCTATATCCTTTCCAAGTAGATAATCCTTCAAATTAATGAGCTAGTATTTGGCTCTATTGATATGGATATCTTCACACTTTAGTAGAATCTATAGGAAGAGGAATATGATTACTGAAGTCTCCAAGTTCTTTATTTGTTGGTATTTTATAATATATCATAGGCACTGGAGATAAATTTTGTTGCTTCTCTGGACAATCCCATATTCCATCTTCCTAAAATGTAACTTCTCTGTTAATAATTAATTTTTTAGTAATTGGATTATATAACTTGTAGCTTTTTTTTTACTTGACTGTGTCCTACAAAGTGCTTTTTTTTTTTGCCATCCAATTTCTTTCTTAGCTCATCAGCTACATAAGCATAAGCAATACACCTAAATACCTTCAAGTGGCTTTGATATGGTTTTTATCCACTCTAAGCTTCTTCAGGAGCTTTATCACGAACATTTTTCACTGGACACCTATTGAAGGTATGAACATCATAAGCTACTGCCTCCGCTTAGAAAGTCTTTTGTAATTTCTTGCAAAACAGCATGTTCCTAACCATAGCCATGATAATTATGTGCTCTTTTTGCAATTCTATTCTATTGAGGTGTATATCGTGCAGTTAGCTAATGCTTGATCTCATTCTTTCTTAGAAAATCAACATACATAATATATTCAGTCTCATTATATGTTTTTAGAATTTTTACCAACAAGAAGGCCCGAGTGGAAAAATAGGAGGAAACGTGAAATTATTAATACAGATGTACTCGCATCTCTCATTTCAAAGCTGGCTCCAGGTATTACAAACATTTAGATAAATGTAGTAGAATACATACACAATACTTTGCGAACTCCTGTTACGTGCCTGCTTTGGAACTCAAGTCAGCAAAACAACTGTACAACCATATGTCCACAATGCATGTGGATGCCAGAGTTTCCAAGATAACTCCCCAAGTTGCCTGCAGTTTGCTTAGCCATAAAGAGGAGCAGCCTTGGTCAGGTTCTTTGGTTTTGATTTTCAGGCATAAATTGAGGAAGCAGAAGGCCGAGGATAATTGGTAGCGTTCCTTCTGCTAATAGCATCATCTGCACTTCGTCTGCGACCCCTAGGCACACTGTTCGTCTGGTTATTGGTGGTAGATTCATTTGAATCTTGGAGTTCCTCCAATACTTTCACAACCTCATCCATGATAGGTCTGAACTTGGTTTCTGTGGAAATGCAACGCAACGTAAGTGTAGTAGCCTTAAATGCAATATCCATTGAATACTGGCCTTCAAGACGGCTGTCTAGGATGCGAAAAATCTTTCGTTTGTTAGCCAGGTAGGGTTTAGCCCATTCCACAAGATTGTGTTCTCCAGATGGTCTATTTTTATCAACTGCTCTCCTACCAGATAACATTTCTAACAACACAACACCATAGCTATAAACATCACTCTTGGCAGTTAAATGACCTGGTCGAGTGGAAGGATTTTCAGAGTTAGCATGTCAAATAGGTTAAAAGATGAACACCTGAATGTACAAAAAGAATCACTATAAAAAGTGCCAAGCTTGACGATCTAGATGAATGTGAGAGGATACCTGTTGCTAGATATTCTGGGGCAGCATATCCATAAGTTCCCATAACTCTAGTAGATACATGACTTTTGTCGCCAGTTGGCCCATCCTTGGCCAATCCAAAATCAGAGAGCTTTGCATTGTAGTTCTGCAAGGTTATAATGGATGAGATTGCAGGAAGAGCTGATGAGAAGGCAATCAATTTGCAAGAATATAAAAGAGAATCACACCATGGAAGCACGAAAATCAGACTTCAAAGACCATACTTACTGAATCAAGCAAAACATTTGAAGTCTTGAAGTCCCTATATATTACTTTTGTTTCAGCACTGTGAAGAAATGCCAGCCCTTTTGCAGCACCAAGTGCAACCTTCAAGCGGAGATTCCAAGAAAGGGGCTGGAAATAAGAACCTCCTGGTATGTCAACATTTAAAAGTTAGTTTCAAAATGCTGAGGAGAGATGTTTGGCTTCAATAAATAAATAGTTGAACATGAATCACTCCTAAATAAGTGGTATAATAGTTGAACATGAAATAACTCACTCCTAAATAAGTGGTTTTCCAAGCTGCCTCGAGGCATGAATTCATACACTAAAAGCCGGTGTTCATCCTCCAAGCAATAACCTATCAGTTTCACCAGATGTGGATGATAAAGCTGACCAAGGTAGTTTACTTCTGCCTGATGAAAAAAATATATAAGCAAGATAAGCTAACCTGTGCAGCTAATTAAAGCAAACTGTTCAACAAGTAATTTTTAAACCAATGGCCAAAACAATAAGAACAGTAAATCCTAGAATTTGACTGCAGAGACTTCACAATACCACCAAAAACGTCCTGGCATCTTCATTATCAATATCATTACCAAAACAAGTTTCCCATACAAGAAGAAGCTCACTTGGATTCAGTTTCTTCATGCCCAATTATCTTCCAAAACGAAAATCAGGAGGCAGGGAAAAGAACTCACCAACCACTCCTTATGTCCTTGAAAACTTTCCTGATTGAGCCTTTTCACAGCAATAACCATTCCAGTCCCAGGCTTAGTGGCAGTGAATGAATGCTCATCAATCCATCCCTTAAAAACTGAACCAAAACCACCTTCTCCTAGGACACTATCAGGACGGAAATTCCTTGTCGCCATTTTCAAATCAGAGAAGGCGAAGCTCTTCACATTGGAGGACTTTAGTATGTCACCCTCACTTCTAGGTGTTGGAGGCACTGAAACAGATGACACCTTGCTACTTACACTATGATCATTTCCATCCGCACTGACATACTTTGGACTCGCCCCTGCACAAGCACATATATCCTCTGCATAAGCACAATGCCATCACCGACAAAGAAAAGTTTTTCATTTCATTTCCAATAAACCTCCGTAGGAGGAAAGCAGATGCAAAATACTCGAACTATTCAGGACAAGCATACACAATGAGTAAGACATTTAAAGGCTATCGAGTGTAACAAAAGCATTAAAAAGGAAAAACACAACAACACCTATTAGCAAGCCAATAGTGAAAAGAGAAGGCAAAAAGAAAACTGGGTGAAATTCCCTTTTTTGCTGCATATTTCTTTCATTTGAGAGACATACAGTTATATCATCTGTCCGGCTGTGTTGGAATTAAGTTATTGAAACCAGAATCTGAAGATAGAAGGATTGTATTTCTATTTCCTTTCATACAATTTATAAGCATGCAAACATACCATGTCAACAAACGGAAAATAACAGGTATTCAAGATACCGTGATGAAGTTCTCAACAGAAATGATATCAAATTAATTGTTAACAGGAAAAAAGGAAAAACAATCAAGTCCTCTCAATGAAGCTTTTCATCCACACAGAGATACAAAGAGAGATGCGGTGGACAACAATATCAGAAAGATATAAAAAGCGCTAGAACTTCAAGTGTTAGAACAACAATTACATAACAATACAAGGGTCTGAATGAAAACATAGAAAAGCAGCTCTACCTGTGTTACATGGGCTCTCAGCTTTGATTTGGGCGCTCAAGCAAATCCCCATTAAGTTATACAAAGTAGGAAATGTTGCCCTCTGAACTCTCTTCCTACAGATCACAAAAATGGGAATCTGAGCTCCAAATTAACTTGAAAGTGGACAAGTCTGAAGTGTTTTGCAAAAGAGCAGATCTAGGGGTGCACCAGCACCAGAGAAAAAAAAAGCATCTTTTTCAAAAACAAAAGGTGTTATCCAGCAAAGTTGATTGCTTTTGAAGGGAGCTTTGATATGAAAGAGGAAAGAAAAGAAAAACAAATAAATAAACAACGAACAAATAAGTACCAACCCACGAACCGTAGCACAAAGAATTCAGTAAACCACCTCCTGCTTTGCTATCCCAAGAACGTAACAGGATGAAATGATTTAATAAAAATAAAGCGGAGAAATAAACCATAAAAGGGGAGCTCTTTGGTTGCTTATTATCCTACTGTTTGATTAGTACTAATCAACCAAATGGATTCAATGGAGAGTAAGAGTAGGATTAACGATGGGATGGTCCCAGCTGGGGCTTGCTTGCTTGCTTGTTTTGCTCTGTTTTGTTTGTTCTCCTTTGAATCCTTTCCGTGTCTGGGAAAAAGCTTTATAGTCTGAAAGTTAAGAGCAGATAAGTCCGTAAGACAATTTGTATCCGTTGGATACGACGGAGGTATATAGATATAGACAATCCAACAACTCATGCTTTCTTGATATGGCTGGCTTGGCTTGCTGACGGCTGAGTCTTTAAACATTGGGCTTCTCTCCACCTCTCATTTCCTCGGACATATTTAAAGTGAATATTTTGATTAAAAATGTTTTTGTTTATGGATATCATATTATATTCATCAGCTAAAATCCTTTGACTCTTCCTTTCGTGTTTCGTCTACCCACCTTGCTTTTGCTTCCCATCATTCTCCCTGTTATTTAAGTCTTGAATTCCTGTGTTGCCTCAATAGAATATTTCATATTAACAAATTGAAAAGGTTTTTGAACAATTGGGTTTGGAAAGTCGAAGATTCTGATAAGATTGGGAGTTGGAGAATGCCAGTGACAGACCTTTCTAGTACTGAAAGGCCATGTTGGATTGGTCATTGATGTGACAACCGCCTGTGATATGCATGGGATGAAGCATGTAGTATTCATATATGCACATGTTCAAGCTTCCACGTGATGATCCAAATGCGCATATAACATATTTATAAATCTTTATTGTCATCTTTATTCTGATTTATTATTGTGTTGAACTTCAATTTAGTTTAGTTTTAATTAAATCATCATCCTATTTGTTGGTTTGATAATAGAAAATATGTTATTATTAGTACTTGTAGTTCCTGTGAGTTTGACATTCGATACTCATTGACATGATACTATAATTCAATAGGTACTCTTGCTTGTGAGATCTATAAGGTAGAGAACAACATCATATCAACCACTCTTGTTTCTTTCTCAATAAATTGGTTAATGACGCTAGTTTCTTTAAGTACTTCAGAATGAAATGATGATATTAATTTACCAAGCCAAAAAAATTTCACTATTTTTGAAACCTTCAATCAGCAATTGCTTATATATTTTTTGGATCTATTCTCACTTAACCCTTGCTCACTAATTGTCCCAAAATTTTGATTGTAAATTAGGAAAACTCACATTTCTCCGTCTTCATGACAAACGATTTAGTTGTCACAACCACATAAGCACCTTCCTCAAGTGTTGTACATATTTTTCCAAGTTAATGCTCTAGACTATAATATCATCAAAATAGACCGCCACAAGGCTCTGTCTTACTTCTTTTAGAACAACAAGAGCTCCATACGATTTTTTTTATAGTTGGATGTGACCCGCTTCTAATAATTCACTAAGTTACTATCGCAAATCCACTAACTCTAATGGTGATATTATATAAAAAGCACGAGTAGGAGGAATTACATTTGGAATTAGCTCAATCTTTTGATCGATTTTGTGGTAAGGAGGGAGAGTTTTTGGTAACTCTTTAGGCTTTATATCCTTAAATTCCCTCAATATATTTGCAATAGTATTGGGAACTTCCACCAATGATCTTGAGTAATTCCCCACATAGTCGCAAGTTAAGTCTTTATGCCTTTCTTAAAGGCTTTCTCAATGCTCATAGTAAAAACATATGCCACCATTTTTGTTTTATCCATTATTCCCTCACTGGATCTACAAAACTTTATATAATATGAATTTTGCTTATTCGTTAGTATAATATCTCCAAGATGTGGGTATAAAATTGCTTTTGCCGCCTTAAGAAATTCAATGCCCAAAATCAACTCGAAGTTATTGAGAGGTATCATCACTATGTTACATTTTCCAAGCCAATTTTCCACACTCAATGGAACATTTTATGTAGCTCCTACAACTGCCTGTACTTTCACTATAAAAGTTTTTATCTTTGTAGGGGTCTTGCTTAATGTTAGCCAGAACTTGTGCACCATCCTTTTTGTAACAAAGGAATGAATAGTGCCTGTAACTAACATGGTCGTGAGCTCCTTTCTATTAACATATATCTTCATTTACATTAATCGTTCAAAAGGATTTATTTCAGTACTCATCGCATTAGGTAAGCAAATGGGATTAAGACACACTTTTGAGTGTTCACTTTCACCTTTTGCATCCACTATCAAAGTATTCAACTTTTCCTTTCTTGGACAATTGAAGGCATAATGAAGGCTATTGTATAAAAAATAACCATATTTTTTCTTAGAACATTTCTCACCTTATTTAGGTTAACTATTTTGTTTGGACTTCATCTTATGATCATTATCCCTCTTGTCATCATAGTTTTTTTCTTCTTTCCGTCACACTTCTTTTGATTATTTGATTTCAACTTCTGAAGAAAGGAGAAGGCTTTGGTCTCTTTCGGCATATGAAAATCTACCAAAGCATCTGCAACTATACTAGTACCCAGAACATCCTTGATATTTTGTCATCATAACTCCATTTATGCCCATGGTTGTAACCTAGACATAAAGTTAAATACCTTGTCCTCATTTGATATATTCTAAATATCAAGCATTACGAAACTAAATTATTTAATGTAATCTCTTATTGAGTCATCTTGTTTCAATCGCTTCAAGGCATCTCTAACAAGCTAATAAGTGTTGTTCAAAAGTACTGATCATTTAACTCCTTCTTCATCTTCTTTTATGTTTTCATAAGAGGACAACCAACTCTGATTTTGGTAGAGGCCTATGTTTTCCATTATAATTTTGCATATCCATCGAGATATTTTACTAGAATGTTCGCCTTTTTTTATATTAAATACCTTATCAACCACAAAGTACTATTCTATATTCCTCAAGGAGTTCTCGAGTTCCTAATCATTTTGAATTCCCTAAAAAACTTTGGGTTCATGCACCTTAAGCATGATGCTTTTAACATGTCCCACATCCTGACTAGAAAATGTACACTTAAGGATATATATTTTTTACTAATTTCATCTCGTGCCTTCATCAAATCTGCAACTTGATCTTGCAATACTTGGATATACCTCTTTAGGACTTCAGAACAAGATGCATAAGAAGAGACTTCCTCTTCACCCATAGGCAAAGGACCAATGAGCGCTTCCACCTATGTAACACGCTCATTTAGCTTATTGCCTCCTTCCATTGAATCACTAACACAACTCTGATACCAGTTGTTATATAGACTTTGCAGTGAACTCCAAATTCACACCAAAATGCACAAAAGTCTAAGTATGGTAGTTGAAATTCCATAATCCAACTCAAACTTACTAATTCGCTTATGTTCAAACATTTCCCACAAAGGATAAAGCCAACTTGATTCACTAAGCTAATAAAAGAAAATGGAAAGCAATAAGAAGAGAAAGATGCACAAAAATTTACAAAACAAAATTACCAACCTTTATATTTCTCACAATAGATACAAAAGTTGCAAAGCTCCAACTCTATAAATAAATGAAACCTTTACTCATATGAGATATTTATAGGCATTTGGAGAATCATTAGGCAAGTACATAAGAATTTAGGTACACCAAGCCACTAACTTAGTAGGTGGCTAACATCTCTAACTACTTTAGGCACTACTTCATTAAGTGGCTTATATAACTTACCACTTATCCATTTATAAGTAAAATCAACATGTTATAAATGAAGATAAGATCAATTTCCTATGTTATTTATCATGTTCTCCCACTTTCTTCATGATTCATCTCACTATCTTTGTCACATCACTAATAGTCTTCTTCCAAAAGTGAAAGTTAGCTAAGTTTTTAGCCAATTTGCATATGGTCTGATAGATGTAGGCTTATGATCTAGTATGTTCATCCATGATTTGTCATTTAGGCATAAATTTGTTGTTAGACAAACTGAGAATGTCCAAGGCAAGTACAACTCACCTAAGCCATGACGATTAACACCCCATGATCTATCAAAACTAGTCAAAGCTTGAATCATGCTTAATTCTACCTAGTTAAGTCACATTGGTTCTTTTAGCATGTCTTCCTCATGCCTAATTTGTGTTAAACATTATCCAAAGCTCACCAATGACTAGAAAAATGATCTTGCAACATTAAGGAGCTAATAGCAAGGCAACATGAGATAAGCGATGATTTCTTGAGAGTGGGGGTGTAATTGACTCAAACAAAAGAATGTGTCCTCGATAATACTGTGAACCATGTTATGAAAAAGAAGTCTCACCTCATTTTTGAAAATATCATAGTAGGCGTTGAGCCGGCGTATCTACTGTAGAAATAATTAAGCTATAGTAACTTCATTTACACCGCCGACGTACAACC
>JANIMX020000276.1:412723-423285 GCA_024582655.2 Erythroxylum kunthianum | reverse complement strand
GTCTTCAATGCTTCGTCCACTAGCTCAGCTTTTAAACATCCTAAAGCAAGATTCCTGTAAGTGATTGCATTTGGTTTGCACCCATTGCTCTCCATTTCCCTAAAGATTCTAGTTGCTTTTTTTATAAGCCCATGATTGCAGTACACAGATAACATGGAATTAAACTGGTCTGTTGATTTAAAGCCTTTTGCTGATTTCATCTCTAGCCAGAGCTCTTCAGCTCGACTAATTTGCCCCATTCTGCCAAATGCTTCAATTGCAAGCAAGTAACTTTTATGCCGAACATGAGGGAGTGCCTGCACAATGCCCCATGTTAGTTCTAGCTCCTTCCTCTTCCCCAAATATCCATACAATATAATCAGAATATCTAAAGTTGACCAGTTATCTCCAGTGTGGAACTTCTCCACAGCCTCAACATACACTTCAGCAACACTATACAATCTCGCCGCTATGTGTACAGTAGCTAGTATGCAGAAAGTTATTTCATTTGGCTCGACTTTCAATTGCTTCATTTTGCTGAATACTTCCATCAATCGATCAATATTGTGTTCATTTGATTCAATTTTCATCAGGATGTTGTATGTAGAGACATGAGGAACCACCTTATCAGCCTTCATTTGAGCAAGAATCTTTGGGATCATTTTCCTGCTACTAGAGGTTGAATGGAGTATTATGAGGCGATTGAAAATTAAATATGATATGGGATGACCAAGTTCCCTCATTTTCTTCATATAGCCAAGCGAAAGCCTAATAGCACCTTTCTCCAAGCACGCAATTACAAGATTGTTATACAGCAACTCATTCTGGAACTCAAGAGGGACACATCTGAAAAGCTTTTCCCCATGTGATATTCCATGAACTTTTATAGTGAACTCCAGTAGGTAAGAGTAGTCAAGCTCCTTCGGTCTGTAAGGTCTTTCCCTGATCACCCATTCCATTACCTGCAAAAAGATATACAATATGAACTTTTAAGCACGATTGCGTTCAAGATTGCTGAAAAACAGATCAAATCCATAACATTATCCAGAAATAATTGCTTTTCTAAATAAACTAATGAAGACTACATCAATAATCAAAGAAACCATGAAAAAAACTAATATTACAAAACAGAAACATTGAATATTTAGTTTGCAAGAGAAAAGGTGATGAGAAAACACTTTTACCATGCTTCACCTTTTACTCATCAAAGAAGATACTCAAAACAATTAAATTATAGGCTCTTCACCATGTACATCATCAAATATATTCTGTAAATAATTGAGCTATACATGAAAGATGAGTTAGTACTTATGTTTGAAAATACAACGACCTAACATTCACAAATAAAGTTGCTTTATCATATCCTATTCACTCACTTAGGCATCCTAGTCATACTTCTCTGCCGATCAATAATTTAAAGGAACAATATCCACCATAACATTACTAACTACACTATAAGGAGGCTAACCTCAAGAGCACGTTTGTTCAAATTAAGCTTCCTCAACCTGTTAATGGTATGGAAAGTGTCACCTTGATGAATGGGATGCCCCTCGCCCATCCAGCTCTGAAAGGCAGACCCAATTGGTTCTCCTCTAGGAAGCTTCTCAATTATCAAAGACAAGCACTTGAGTCCTTGTTCTTTTGGCTGGAGAATTTTGTTGACAAACTTATCATTTGTCATGGTACAGAAAAACCTGGGCAAAAAAGGCAGTGGAAAGATAGTAATGAGGCGATTGAAACCACTTGATCAATTGCACGAAAGAATCTGGGTTGCCAAAGGCCTTAGCTCACATCTTTTTCTTTTTCTTTTCTTGATATCTCTCCATCTAAAGCTATCTAAATATAAAGTAGAGTCTATACACTAGGATTTGAGAATTTGACATATGGCAAATCTTTGTGAATGCAAACCTGACATGACAATCAGAGAGCAATATGTGGATGATTTCAACATCATAAATACATATTTAAAAATAAATTATCCTGCTACTTAATTGGACAGTATCAAACTAAAAAGGAGCCATTTTCAAATAATTAGCCAAATAATCTTGCAAATTAAGAAAAAAGCCGTATGGAAGCAATAATACATCACCTTCAACGAATGTCAAGTTAGAGTTTTGAGGACCCATAATCATGCAGTAAAGGTTGAAGGTCTAAGAAAAAAGATAAAAAAGGAAATCATAAAATCAGTAGGTGAACCTTCTCCTTTGAAGATGAAGTTCAGTCTGAACAGCGCCACTGATAAAACCACAACCTTCATTTCCTCTCCTGTTAATACAAGTACATCTAAATAAGAATCTATTCCAGCAGTTTATAAGAGATAGCAAAAGATTTTATGCAAGCACATGATCTTATACCAAGTAAAGTATATATCTGAATTGAATCATGCAATATTCGAATTAGCAGAATTTATGAAATTTGAAAAAAAAAAGAGTCAAGCCAATGTCTTAGAAGACACCATGATGTAAGACAGGTAGAAAAGATATGAACAAAAGTATAAACTTCAAATTTGTGGTGCTGGAATTCAGGAAAAAGCAGTTAAGATCTATAAATTAGTAAGCAGAACTAAGAATCACTCTTGGCTAATTCCAAAAAATCACTGTTATAGAGTTTTAGAAATTACACCCAAGTCTAACACTCACTCGTAAGAAGAAAGCATCACACTTGCAACTAAAAACTCACAATTCATAGAAGACAAGCACTCTATATTTCCCTCTCACAAGCGACAATGTTTAACTTACTATAAAATTCCGCCAACTTAATCCCAGCATAAGGAGTCTTTGAATTCTACTCAAATGAGGAAAACAAATAATACCTAAACTAATTGTTATTCACTATGACACTATTTCCCAAATTGCAAGCCTTAAAAGCATATGAATTCACAAACTAAAATATTAGAAAATCCAAAGGTTATCTATTAATCATTAACCATAACTTAATATTCAGACAACAAGAAGCTTACACTGGAGAGCTAACAACTTCAGCTCTTCTAAGTCCAGTTAGCCCAAAAGTATTTGGTACTAGTCTATTCTTCTTGTACATAGGAGCCACCAATTCAGCCTAAAAGAAAATTTTAATGCACCAAGAAAAAAAAACTAGCATATTATATTAAAAAATGGTATCAAAACTGATGCAAATTCTGGAGAAGCTCTTGACTAATCTAAATTTTACCTTTAGTTTTGCCTCCTTTGCATGAGCATGTGCGTTGAAGATCTCTACTATATGTCCCACACTGTCCAATACCAGTTTAATGAGACGTGCCTCCAAATGACGTTGAACTGAATTCACAAGCACAACATCCATTTCCTCCTCTTCCTGTTTTAAATTACAAGCAACTGATCTTGAAGGAAGTTAGGGTTTCGAGACGGGACAGAGGCAGCATTGGCGATTTCTGTAGTCTAATTTTATGGCAGCAGATAAAATGCAGAAAGTGGAGGGAGAAGGGGTGGGTATTGGGTAAGGCTACTACTAATCGGAATTTGAGGTTTTGCAACAATACTGAATTTGTTTTGGGCTACCTGCTAATTGCTAGATCTCATGACTCTGGTCCAATGTTTACTTCAATCACTTTAATTTGGTTCACACGATCAAATTTTTTAACATCAAAAGAAATTTATTATTTTATAATACAAAAAGATTGTTATTTAATACTCTACATATATTTATAAAATATATTTTTATCCCTTCAAGTTACTAGTATATTTTCACTATTACAAAAATAAATGTCATTTAAAATATTTTCACTATAAAACATATTATTTGTTATTTGTTACATTAATCATATTAATAAGATTCTATATTTACCGTACTACATATTCACAAATTTTTTATATGCTTTTTTTGTCTTTCATTTGATATTTTATTGTAGCTCTCATCTTTTAATATATTAATTTACTTTTTAGTTCATTTAAAGTTCTTCAAGAAATTCATCATATTATGTATGTGCTAAGTTATTTATATTTTATAATGATATGATAATTTTTGTTCAGAAAAAAATTATAGAAAAGAGAAAAAACTCACTCATTACACGTGTATGTCATATAATAGCAGGCTTTAGAGCTTGGCTGAAATAGGTAAATATATCAACAACATACTTAAAATTTGGAGAGATTTAGTAACACGCAGCTTTATTATATAGAATAATAATTAGAAATAATTTAAAAATAATACATAAATACAATATAATCCTATAAACTTTATCATATGCATCTAATCATATACAAAATAAAAAATATTTTTAAATTATTTTATCACTAAAATACAACCAAAACAATTAACAGGCATAAACCAACATCTTTCTTGCCTCGAGTTCTTTGATTGGCAACCAATATTGCTTTCGCCACACTTGCACCAACTTTCATGCCATCTTTTACTATTCTTTCCAAGGCCAAGCTCATGATGGAGTACGCCTTATGAACTATGACTTGGAAAGTGTTCTATTTCCTTTTAACTTCCTACTACTCCTACAACAGTAACTGAGTAACCTTAGAACACCAGAAAATCTTTCTGCTTCACAAAGATCCCAAAATTTTCTTCTTGACTCTGGATGTTGAGAGAAATAAAATAAAAAAATCATCGTGTACAAATGGTGACAGAACAATCTCCTTTAGGACAGCTTAAGAAAGTATAGAAACCTATCCTAATTACACAGAATCTCATCTATAACTTGGTCGAAAATCATTTCTTCCAGGTCAAGGGCTACATCTTCACCATCTATTAGAAGGTTCATCCAACCGTCACTGCTCTCCATGTCTGCAGCCACAATATCATCCACCGATTTGTCCACGAGGGACTGTAATCTTCGGTACAAGCTAACCCCTTTCCAGACTTCCTCAAGAACTTGGTCACCCCTCGGTAATGGACGGACTCGCCGTGGAGTGAAAGGTAAGGGCTCTGGAAAGTAGGCTAATGAGCTACTGTATATCTCCAGTAGCAGTTCATTCATCAAGTCAAACAGGAGCTGGTGATCACAGTTGCAGGGGTAGTCATCTGATGAGTTGAGTTCAGGATGCAAGTGATTTTCCAGTTCCTTGAACACTATAGGATTTAGCGGCTGGTCTAGTGAATGCCAAATTCCCAAGTGCTCTTTCTCAATGAAGCCAGCAACCTCTAGAACATCTCTCACATAATTGAAATCGTTAATGTCCTGCCAGTTCCATTTCAAGTGCAGAAAGTGGTTGTCCGTCATTGTGTTTGAATTTTCAATGTTATTGCAACTTGTACTGCTGCAAACTAAAGTCAAAGGATATCTAATGGACTTCTCCTGCAAATTAACAGAAGAATCTTGTTCGTGGATGGAACAGTTTTTGGAGTCCGTCTCACCATCTGGCAGATATGTACAAACGATTAATACAATCATACATGAAGGTTGGAACAAATAAGTGGGGTACTTGATAAAAGAAAAACATAATGGTTGCTTAGATAAATCACCAAGTAATCTCTTTACGTGCATGTCTCATGGTCATATGTTGACACAGGGTGTTAAGTCAGAATAGACGAACCTTGTGAGATTGGGAGCTCTGTTTGATCTTGGTGAGGAATGGAGATGTTTGTAGAACCAATATGCTGATCTTGATGAGAAATGCTATTCTGCTTCGTGGACTCGACTAAATCCCAGCCTTGTTTGCCTTTTGTATTGATTTCTTCATCCATATCTTCTGTGGAACAGCTTAGAGAATCAGTATTCTCAATACTGATACCGGTTTCTACCATGTTATCCTGAACATAAAAGTCTTCAAGAGTCTCTTGTGGTTCAAATTGTTTCTTATCTGCAACAATGCCTTCTTCTTTTCCATCACTGTCAAAATTTGTGTTGCCATAGTCCATGACAGGCTTAATTCCTATCCCTTCATTTGGTACATTGCACGAGATTTCATTTGGAAATGGACAGGACTCAAGATCAGATAAATAGGGTCTCCTTCTGAATGATTTCAGACCATCTTCATCAGATGGAAACTTAACCTCACTTGTTAAACTCCTTGATTTATACTGATTCCATGTAGCCTTTCTGCTGAAACTTTTCTCATATAGGAGAGCATATCTGTGCAGAGACTCATTCAGGGAAGTAGTTCTTCTCATCTGAGGTAATCCACCTTTGTGGAGATAATTTTCAGAACCATTCATCTCATGACAACTTGTCGAGTTTTCCTCACCTTCTTGACGAACTGCGGTCTCCTCCAAACTTTCAGGGGTCTTTCCCTTATTTGCCAGCAAATTACCCTCATAACAAACTCTGTTGAGTAGTGCATCAGTTGACAAGCGAGTTTTATACTTCTTACGCTCTTTAAGTGCAAGTTTAATTTTCTTCTTGATCTCTCTGAATTGAGTCGTGAATGATTGACGCCACCTGCGTTTTTCTAAATGCTGGGAGGATATAGGAGAAGAAATGCTTGTATCCTGGCTAATGGCAGAGCCGTCACTAGCATCAGCTTTAAAAGCTATTGATTTCTCATGAGAATCATCCAAACATATGGAAGCAACACATTTTGGTGCTTCAGTAACAACAGGAGATTTTTGTACCTTTGGAAATGGCCTTATCTCCATCTGCTTGTGCTGAAGTCCAACAGGCCTCATAAATTGGATATGTTTGGAGGCAGCTGCAGGAAATGACCCTGATTTCTTCAATCTCGCTTTCATGCTGGAATGCTCGACATGAGTGTTCTTTGTAACTTGAGCACATGCGTCCTGTAGGATTTCCAGGAATAGCTTCTGGTCTACCTCGAATAATTCCATAACATCTGTACATTCGATAAATTGCACACGGGAAGCTTCTCTATTATCTGACAGACTCCTGTGTGTTGAGAGGTTCTCACACTTACTGGAGGAAAATGCAACTGTCGCAGAATTTTGGATTAGTTTTGGATACTCCTCGGTATTAACAAAGTTGGTAGGATCGGCATTTTTGTGAAGCGTTATGATTGAATTTGTACAATCAGTACTTATTTTACTGAAGATATGATCTGGACGTTCCAAGTGTTGGATGGAAGCAGTTTGCTGCAATTCAGATGTTGTAGACCTCTCCTGAGCAAGTACAGTTTTGAAGCGGTCTTTGTCAGAAAGTTTGGTTGGACCAGCATTTTTAGTTTGCTCATCATCCTGAGAATTGGAACAGAAAGAAAGTCGTTGCAATCTTCTTTTATGCAGAAACGTCATGGACTGTTTTGTCCAGCAATGAGAAGAAGCATGGAAATGGAAACTGTGTACACCATTTCATGAACTGTAACTGACTTATTGAATTGAATGTAGTTACCAGTAATGGCACTGCTTCAGCATCCAAATATTCTTGAACGTCCTCCCAGTGTTGGCTCAATGAAAGTGTTTTTGGTCTTCCGTAACCTATATAAAAGGTAATGAGAATGATCAGGGATTAGAGGCTGGCGATGTCATACATCATAAAAAGGGGAAAATGAATGTAATATACAAGACATGTTCACATGCATGATCATTTCTGTTCACAAAAATAAATAAATAAATAAAGAACTTGAATCAGATAAAACGTTTCTGCTCTCTGATGGCTTACCAACTTGCTCGAATCAGTTTAGTACAGATTTGGATTCCAGTTCATGCGGTACAGGCATAAAACAAGTAGAAGGCTAAAATTTGGTCGTAGAAAGTAAAGAAGGTTCTTTCTTATCTGGTAGCTGAAGCTTATGTCATCAATTTGACAAGCATTTAAAAAGAAATTCTTTCCTGAAATAAAATCCAGATTTCTCCTTCTACCTTGATGTGCACATGACTTATCTTAGTTTACCTACATGTCATTTGATTTGCAATGATCCTAATTCATGGAGCTAATACATCAGATCCTTGGAGAAACTGGAGATGTGAGCGTGAATTACGGTGAAGATATCAAAGTTGGGAACAAGAAAAATAAAAAAAAAAGATCAGTTTGCTTACAGAGGGAATATTTTCCTCTGCGGTGTATTCTGCGTAGAGGCGAGTTTTTGGAGCTGTGCCAGGGAAGGTGGTCAAGAATATGAAGTATGTTCCACATGCAGGCTGGATGTTTGTCCTGAAATCTAATACCATTGTCAGTGCGCTCCAAGTGCTTTCCCATGTCAAACAAGGAACCAAAGATCCTCTCAGGTCATAATTCCCAATTAGTTTCAACCACCAACATGTATGAAGAGCTTATAAACTCGATTGCTTCTAACTTTTTTCTTATTTCTTCCGTGAGCAAGCACCCAACAATTCTTTCCTTACGGTGTCTTGTCTGCTAAACAGGTGCAGAAGAAAAACATAAACATCTCTCAGAAAAAAGTAAATTAAGACACCAATCAAAAAGGACAGCAGAAAAGAAAAAGACTTGCACATACCGATTTAAGGCACTGTACGCATGCAGGATTCAGGAAACAAATGAATTCTACACTTAAATAAGAAGAAACATATACATACGTACATATATATATATATATATATATATGATAATTTGCTAATGGTCAGAAAGCTGATTTCCTGAAGAAAAACAGAAACTTCAAGCTCTGTGGCAAGTCTAGTCCAAAATTGAGAAATCAGAACGAGAGAGGACGTATAGTATCAACAGTACCTTAAGATCATATAAGAACTGGACGGCTTATTTTATGGGCAAAAGAGAGTCTTCTATCCTTAACGTACAAGAAGGAGAACAGAAGAAGTACAAGAAGAAGGCCGTTAAAATCCAAGAGTTCACGGCGAAGAAATTTGTGCATAGTCATAGACGCCAAAATAGCAGTTTTTAGGCGGAGTTCACCGCCAATTAGTCAAAGTCTTCCGAGTTGTGGTAAGAGACAAAAAGAGAAATGTAAATCAGAAGTATCTTGTTTTGCCGGTAGATGTTTTATTTAGGCTAAGATGAGACTGGTCGCTAATTGGCAGTCTCCTCCTACTTTCCTTCATTGATTTGCTAACACATGTCCATTTATAATCTGATTTTCCTTTCATTTTTCTCGAGGGAAAAGGTCGAGAAAACATGAAGATTTTTGGTTTGATTCAATGAAGTGATACAACAGTATTATATCGGTACAATATTTTGATCTTTTCATTCATATATAATATATCGAGATGTATAAATTTACAAAAGTTTAAGAAATAAAAGTCTTTTAACTCACAAGTCATAACAATAAACCTAATTTTTCCGCTTTATGATGATTGGATGAGGTACATCAATTATACGTAGTCTTTCTCTTATATTTTTTACGAATAAGTTATTTTTGTGACTCGAACTTATGATCTTCTGATCACAAAAGAGTAACTTTATAGTTACTATAATATGTTAAAAAATGTGGTTGCAATGACCAAAGACCTGATGTAAGCTATCAAAGTGGAATTTGGGAACTAAGAGGAAGAAAATTCCTAAGAGGAGATTACAATGAGCTGATGCAGAAGGATACAAAAATGAAGAGGAAACCACTAATATGATTAGTAATAAGCTGGAAATTAGAGAGAGTGAAACATAAACAAGGGATCTTATCACCTCACTTCACGACGTAGCAAGTCCCAACATCCACGATAAGATCTTTACTAGTTTTAATAAGGTCAATCCTCTTATACCTAGTAGTTTCTCGATATACAATGGTCATGCAAAGACTCAAAATGCATATAGGCAATATAAGATACCTTAGGTCAAGGTTGCATTAGCTGGGGAATTCATCCAGAGGATCACAATTCTCCTAGTAAAGGCAAGCTGAGTCTTTATATGATCAATATTAGAATGAGTCACTATTCATTTAGAACAAAAAAAAGTTTTCGTAAATGAGGAGCGATTTAATGAAGCAATTCTTAAAGGTTTTAGTGTTAGAAGCCATAGTCAGAAGATGTTCATACGTATGAGGAAGCACCAACAGGTGAAGTACGAACTCAAAAAGGTTAATATTAACAATTTTAGTATTATAAGGCAGGTTGTGATGGGATCGCCACCAACCCTCTTTAGACTTAGGTGCAGCCTAACTGAGGCTGCACCTAAATTAGTATATGACTATGGACTATCTCTTACTTATATAAATGCAAGAGATTTAGACATTTAGACACAACAACAAATACTACAAAAAATAGAGAGAAGTTTAGAGTGAGGTTCTCTAGTAAATTTTTAATACATTAACCAAAAATTAGTTCTCTCAAAATATTAGTGTGTTGTGTTTTTATGCGATTTATTTTTCTCAATCCCAACAAGTGGTATCAAAGCCAGTTGCTTATTCCTTTTAAAATTCTGAGTATGCTCTGTGGTTGCAGCATAGACTGATATCATCCATTTCAAATTTACAAGAGAACCTCACTCTAAACTTCTCTCTATTTTTGTAGTTTTTGTTGTTGTATCTAATGTCTAAACCTCCTGCCCTTATATAGGCAGGAGGTGAGCCAAAAATTCTAATAAGGTTACACCTAACATAGGTGCAGCCTCCCTCTTTATCAAATAAGGCTGCACCGAAAAGAGGGTTGGTGGGGATTCCATCAATTCTCCCCCTCCTCACCAAAACAATCTCATTCCAGCTATGTCTCTACATAGCTCAAGCTTTTCACGAGTAACAACCTTTATTAACATATCAGCAACATTATCTTTGGTGTGAATTTTCATAAGCTGTAGTAGTTGTTGTTCCATCACCTCGCGTATC
>JANIMX020000276.1:310271-320386 GCA_024582655.2 Erythroxylum kunthianum | reverse complement strand
AAACGTTTTTTCACCAAAATGTGGCTAAAAACGATTTTTGAATTTGAGATATTGTTATATTGAGTAATTTCCACTAATCCCACGGGAGTGATTATGCATTCTACGATCATGACTTGCAGATATTTAAGTCTCACGATCGTGGCGCCAAAACCACGAGCGTGGACTCCTCATTCAGACGAACAGAATTAATTTGAATTAATCGATCAACTTGCTATCGAGCATTGATTTTGGACTCGAAAATTTTCGACATATTTTTTATTTTATTTATTATTATGAGAATCAATCCTACTACCTCAACTCACGAATGTGGCAAACTCCCACGGGAGTGATTATGCATTCTACGATCATGACTTGCAGATATTTAAGTCTCACGATCGTGACGCCAAAACCACGAGCGTTGACTCCTCATTCAGACGAACATAGTTCGTCTTCTCCAAAACAAACCCTTCCCGATTCTTCAACGCAAACACCACACCATTATTGATCAAACACTAATTACCTTCCTTATTTCTCCTACAAACCAAACAATCCAAACCTTCCATACACAAACACTCAAACCATATGATCATCAGAACAACTACTTCTCTGGTTTAACGAAAAATCCGACAAAAACATCTAACACAACTTAAATAGATTTTCAAATCATCCAGACAAACTATATTTTCCATACAATCCATACAATATATACTTTCCATACCTTAAATCCAAGCTTAGACTTTACTCCAAGAGTTTCAACACTGATTTTTCTCCTCTTCTACCAAAACGAAAAACACCGAAAATCACCATTAGCAACACCAAAATCAGTATCAACAAAACTTCATACAACAATGCAGATGGTAGAAAATCATCATTCATCACAAAATAAAACTTTTACCTTAAACTTTTACTTCTACCGATTCTTCTACACAAAACCCACGAAAATTCTTCTTCTTGCTTTTCTCACTGTTTTCGTCAGCTACACACACAAGGAAGAAGAAGATATCATGCCTCAAGTAAATTTTATATACCTCTTGGGCCCTTCTTGTTGGATTAGGCCCAAGTCCAAAATTTCCAATTCTTTTCCAAATCAATTTACGAAAAGCCCACAATTATTTTTCACTCACATTTATACAGGATTTCTTACCTGCTAAATTCAACAATTCCATCTTACTCTTAATCAAATTTTGCAATTGCACACACAATTGCACAATTTCTACTAGGGTAGGATTCGGGTCGTTACATCAACTCTAAAAGATAAAGATCACGTGGGAGGATCATCTGAGGATAGAGGAGATCTTCGTGGATATGGATGTATTATTCCTTGATGGATGTAATATCTTATCTTGTTAGTTGTGATGTAGCCAAATCCTATCATATAGAGTCCTATTTAGATGGGGATGTCATCTTAATGTTTAATATGATGTAATCTGGTAAGGATAACATATGATCGAGCTAGTTAATTTTAATTAGGATTCCATATTGTAACTTGGCCATCAAGCCAAAAGTGCCCATAAATAGTTCATTTGAGCCTTGCTCCTTATAACATAGACTGAGAGAGCATTACTTTGTATATTTTGAGGGAAGTAATAAAGGTTATCATTTGTTGTATCTCTTTCGTGCTTCTATTATTGCCTTTGTTAGTTTAGTACTTTCTTAATAATCTTGCAAGAGTGTGAGAGTTAAACATTGTGATGGTTGTGAGGCGTTTGAGAACAAGTTAGTTGGTCGACGTTCACGTGGGGAAGACTGAATCTTGCTTAAATGGACCTAAATGAGATTGTTGTGCAAAAGAGATGGTGCAACTTGCAATATAAGTTTAGTGCTTAGAAAACCTTTATAACACTTACAATATTATACGATTAAGCTTTCTTAATAGGTTTCTAACTTGTTGCATCTACAAAAACCAACCTAAAACTCTTTCCCACCTCTTCTACAATTGTAATTACTTAAATGCCATCTAGAGCAAAATTTTAGACATCTATTAGCTTAATACTACCACGTACAACCATATTGAGTTTCTTGATTGGTTAAGTTTGAAAAAAAAAAGCATTAATAAGAGAAATAAAGTCATCTATTTAATAGTTATATATCATTTGGAAAGAAAGAAACAACATATTCTTTAAGGGAATCGAAAGCTTCAAAGAATAAGTTATTGCAAGTCTAACATTCTAGATCATAGAGTAACTTTTGACTAATTAAACCTTTAAAGAGTGCAGTAATGCAATTACTTTCTTATAGATAATAGTTGTCTAATTTCCATAAAACTAACATTGAGTTTATAATTCTTCTCTTAATCCTTCAACTCTTCCAAGAATAAAGTAACTAGAGAGGGAAATCTCACTACCATAAAAGAATTTATAAGCCAATTATCTGATCATGCAACATATAACTAGTTTAGATAAAATGTGAAAGGGATCTATGGTTATTCTAGAAAAATTTTAACTTGTTGCTTTGGTTGTTTGGCTTAATATTTTATCTCATTTTTGAAACCTTTAATACCTTTTAACGCTTGAAGTTTTGTATGTTATATCTTCTTTCTTAATACATTTTTTTATTTTCAAAAGAAAAAGAGTATTTTATAGAAGTTCTTAATTGAATAATGAGAACTAGCCTTATGTTATATAAGAACAAGTATTCAATTGAAATGTATTTTTTATTTTAAGATATATTAATTTTATTAAAAATGGTACTTTCAATATGTCCTGTTACCTAAAAATTGTATAATTGCCTAATTTTAAACATCAAGTCCAACTAAATTTGAATGATTCCATTTTTTTTGTATGGTCTCAATTCACGTGCAACCTTAGTTTCATAAAAACTTCAATTTGAAGTGGAAAACAAGCTATAATTTAAAATCACTTATTTTGTAACAAATTTGATCAGATTAAACGAATAATCTAATTCCTAATCAAGAATAACTGCAATTTTGTTTTCCAATCTACGACTATGCTAAGCATGGGTTATATAATAATCAATGTTTTCAAAACGAAACTAGAAGTTAAATCGATAAAATAAGAGATTTAAGATTTAAAACATTCAACTGGTATTAGACTGTCAAAAAATTGGTTAAAGATTGAATAAAATTTAAATTTTAAAATATGATTAAAAATTATCCTTATTTATCGAAGAATTTAACATTTAATTTAAAAAATTAATTAATTTATAAAAATTTATAAATTTTTTTAATTTATAAAAATAGACTGATTAATTAATAAATTTGTTAATTTTGAACAATAAAAATTATTAAAATAATTTGAACTAAAAAAATTAAACGGTACAAAATTCCATGATTAAACCGAATGAATCCAATAATAATTCTACATTTCTTTTAGATGCGGATAATTGGTAAATATAGCACGTGGCAGTTAAAATCTAAACAGTAAGATGACGTCATGACTGACATGGGATGGGACCCTGCAATGCGACAACTTCTGAGGAGCTTCGAACATGTACAATGTTCGGGGTAGGCTCCAAGTGAATTGCGCTGTTCCTTGTCGTATGCGTACCGTACCCAAGCAACGCAAGTACTCGCACCGCAGTTAATTAAATAGCAACCCCCCAAAAGTAATGGGGAGTCTCTAACATACTCGTGTGGTCATTGTCTCGCGTCAGGAGCCCTACAGCTACGGGGGTACAATATTCAATTTTGGTACGTTTCAACCATTAGCAGCCCGCCACATCATTCTTACAGTGGTTTTCATCTCATTTTACAATATATATTTTTCTTTTCCTTCTCTCAATTTCGTTGCCACTAGAATTAATTGGACAACCAAATGTTAATATTTAAATTAATATTTTTATTGATTGTTATTTCATATTATCTAAACAATTGCAAAAAAAAAAACGTTGAACTTGTTTAGTGGCCACACTTAATTCCATTAAGTTTATTTTTATGTTAAATTATGTCATTTTTATGAATCAAAGTGTCTTCAAAATTAAGGTGTTTTTAATTGTTAAGATTTTACTGAATATAATAAATCTATTATTGATTTTGTTGTTGAGAAATCTTCATAAAATTGAAAGGTGACATTTTCTAAGATTTAAAAAGATCTTGATGAAGTTACTTCTAATGACATTATAAATTATCTTAAAGGTAATATTGTTATAACTTTACTATATGAAACTCAAGATATATCACTAAGAAACAAGTAGTCATTAATTAATTTTAAATGATACAATATATAATATTTGCTAAGCATTATTTATAGGGTTAATTATAAAAAAATCTTAAACTTTACTCAATTTTACAATACTAACATAAACTTTAAAAAATCGCATTAAAATGCTTCAACTTTCAATTTTTGGCAAAGAAATTAGATATTAAATTTTCTGTTAATGTGATCACATAGTAAGCCATGTTAGATTAGTATTTTTATCACGTAGCTACTATATAATGTATTTGTGTTGCGTATAAATTTATTATTTAATAAATTAAAAATATCAAAAAGTCTAAAATAAGATGACATAAATTAAATAATGAAATTTATACGTTGTACAAATATAATATGTGACAACCATGTGACAAAAAATACTAATTTAATGTGGCTTGCCACATCATCCACATTAACGAAGAACTTAATACCAGGCTTTTTTCTAAAAATTAAAAGTTAGAGCATTTTAGTACTATTGTTTTAAAGATCAAGCTAGTATTTGAAAATTGAGTAAAATTTTTTTTACAATCAACCCTTATTTATATTAATGATATTATTTTCAATTCTACCGCATATTCTAAATATGATCAAATCATGTACTGAGAATAATGCCTTTATTAATAATAAATTGTTACATTTAGCAATACCTTGCATTTGATAGACTTTCCAAAAATAGGAGTTATATGAACAAACATTAGGGTATGAAATAATTTATTTTAGCCTAATTTTGGTAACAGACCTAATTGAATCTGGATTATGCAGTTCAAAATTGAACTTAGTTAAGTCTAGGTCATGCAATTTCAACTCAAGCCTAAGCCTGATAAATATTCGTCATGCTTGAAAAATTGAGAGATAAACAAGTGACAGGAGAAACAAGGAACAACATTTCTCTGAAAATTTTCACAAACATCTATGCAACCTAATTCTAAGTTTATTGAAATCACCTGAAATCTCACAAACACCTTTATTTTTCTCTCTACTATGATAAGAATGTGTTGTGGACTATAATAAGCTACAATATCACTATGTTACAACTGCAGCAAATGTAATAGGATATGAAACAATATCACCCAATAATACATAATCACTATGTTACAACTACAACAAATGTAATAGGATTTGAAACAATATCACCCAATAATACATAGCAATATTGTTTTGTGGTAGCAGCTAGAAATTAAACAAAGATGAAATTCATTATTTAGGTTCAAACCTTTCATTTCTTTTTAGAATATTAATTTAAGCCTTAATTTTTGCATGATCCAAAGTCCAACTAATGAATTGGGATTCATTCACCATTAACCAATCAATTAATTAACCATCTAAAACCACTACTTTCATTGCCCATTGAATGAAACCCTAGACTAAGGTTGGGGCCACTATTTCCACCATCTCCTATAAGTGGTAAAACAACATCACTTCCACCACCATTTCTACATGGAGGAAGAAAGATTTTGAAGGGACAATGATCACCAACACAATAATAGGTAAGAGGTACTGATGGAGAAGCGAGAGGGGCGACAATCATGGTAAGAGTCACTAACGTTGTTTCCCCAATTGTTGTGAGTATAACGATCTCCTCCACTGTTCTTGAAAGAGAAAATCTAAGGTTAATAGTGTTAACTTGACACTAGCCTGACCATTTATCGATATATATATAAAATGACATCATTTTGTTAATGTAATAAAATGATGTTGTTTGGTGTTACCGTTGACTTCAAAGTGGCCAATTCAAGCTATACTTACCATGCCTAATATGTAGGCAAGCTTATGATGGAGAAAATAACATATAAAGTGAGTTCAATGGTCTTAATACGTTAATTATGAAAGACATTGAACTTGACTATTATATCCATTGCTTTATCAGTCAACTTTAAACGACACTCATATTAATGAAAAAACAACATATTCAAATTTCTTCACTTCCTAACTAGATTACTAATTTGAGCAATTTGGTCAGTGCTTCATATAAACATAAAGATATTCTTCATATTTAATAATTGATAAAGTTGTCAAAGCCATACATAAAGGTGAGTTTTTAATAAGAAAGAGGATATTAAGATACTAGTTTAAAAACACTAATGACATGTAACGAAGTACATATTATGGTTCATTTATTGATTTGATCATAATATTCTCTTTCACAATTATTATTAAAATTATTTTAGAAGATGTTATTAGCTCAGAGCAAAGAGGAGAAGCTTAAGCCTTATTAGATTATATGCAGTCATTTGATTTCTTTTAATATATATCTTATGCAAAATATCTTAGGAATCACAATTTACTTGTCTTTAGCATTGCAAAGGAAAGATCAAGACATTATTCATGTTAAGAATTTGATTAAAGCTATTAAACAACAATTACAAATGATGAGAAATAGTGGATGAGGAACTTTGATGGATGAAGTTCATATATTTTATAGTACACATAACATTTGTATTCCAAAATGAATTATTTATTTATACTCTAAGGTTGATCATAACATGATACTCATTGATTATCAAATTTACATCATTATATAGTTGATTTATTTTATGCTGTAATAGAATCTCAATATCAAGAAATTAACAATCTCTTGAAAAAGTAAATACAAAACTACTTTTAATGTTACTAATAAGAGTCCTATTGTTTCTTTTGCTTCTTTGATAAGAAAAATGTTACTTAACTTTGTTAAAAAAATTCATTATAATTTTCTATAATTGATCTTATAGTTCTTCACAATTAACTTGAAACATATATTAATGATACAAGAAATAGTGAAGAACTTGTAAATAAAACAGATATTAGTAATCTTTGTAAAGAATTGATGGAGACAAAGAGATATGTAGTGCATGTATATGGTTCTAAAGTTAGCTTTGGTGTTTCTAGTTGCAATAACATAAGTTGAAAGAATATTTTTTTTATGAAATTTGTAAAGAATTGCTTAAAATTGAATAGAAGATTCTTAAAGTATTAAATAAATAATTACTTATATTTAAGAAATATATATTTAATAACATTAACATAAAAATCTATGCATACATAATCTATAAAGTTTAATTTTAAAAGAATTTTGTAAATAAATAATTTATTTTTGAAATTTTATAGTTAATAAATATTGCTTCTAATAAATAAATTTTTTATACTTAACCTATAATAGAAGATCTTGATATATCAACACTTTATATAATGATGATAAATAACATATTTTGTATTAAGCGAATCTTACTAAACTTGCAATTAAAACATGTAAAAATATAACATAGAAAATAGCGGAACAATAAATTTTAATAATTGATGCATTAACATTTTATTAAAAATACAACTTATTCATAAATTTAATAAGATAAATATCATGAGCTTTTCATAAAAAAATATACAAGTTTAAAAAAAAAGGAATAAAAGAACAATTGTGTTACCATGAAAGGTATTTTTTTGAGTTCAAACAATAACATTTAGATAAGCAGATATAACAAAATAATCCTCTTGTACTGATTTTTAAACAATGGATCTTATAGCATAAATTTTAGCTTCTTGGATATGTACTGCCTATATATTGATTTCATGTCATCGACCAAGTAGCTATGTGTGTTTATCAACTCTTCTTCCATTGTGTTTAATCTACTCGAGCTTTAAATGTCAATTTTGTTGCATTGTTACATATTTCAATTCATTGCCATCCTTTGACTTATTTGTATAGTGTTGGCCTTAGTTATGACAACTTCCCTAATCTAATTCCTTATGTTTGTGAATGAACACGTTGAAAGAATCTTTAGTTTCTTTCCCTCCAAATCGAGTAGATATAACAACTTAAAGTAAACTTAAATAGCTTCGCGTCCCCTATAGAAGTATATCTAAGTTTATATTCCCACGTGATGATATTTTCCCACACATTTTCTATGCAGATATGGTTGCACCACTGCATTGCCTATCCTTAAATTGATGCTGAGTAATTGTAATTGAAAATCAGTGATTTAAAGATTCTTGCTTTTGCTGATAGAGGCTACAAGTATTATTAACTTGAATGCTTCTAATTTTTTCTTAAGTCTATAGTTTTTGCTTCACTACCAACCATAAGATAAAAGCAAATTTTGGAATGCAACATTGATCTTAAACTAGATTATGCCAATTCACCCTTAGAGAAGGAGGATTGAATAGAGTTAGACATGTTTTGTTTGTGAACATGCCTAAACTATGAGCAATCCAGGCGATTCTATCTTCTTTTGTAGGATTGGGGAGGTATGAAGGTACATTGGATTAAATAAATACGAAACCCTATCTAGTGAGAACTCCAATCTCTTCACATTACCGCTTCCTTAACCTGCGCATTATTGGCATCAAATACTTAAATCGTGGAAGTTAAGGAGTTATATAAAGGGCCCCCCTAATTGTGCTAATTATCAAACTAGAAATATGTATTATTCATATTCCCAATGATGCATTTTGTGTTCTAGTTTATGGTTTCCCTCATCTTTAACTTTTGCATTAGTTTGTAATAGGTACTTAATTAAGGTTTAAAGCTTTAGAGATTTACTCCTTGTAAGAAATGGGTATGAATCTACTTAACACATAAAAATTCCTTGTTTGCAAGAATTTATCATATTTTCTTAGCCAAGAACATGTTTTAAATTGATTTTAAGAGCTTAGGCATAATCCTTCTTCCTCCTTAGTGGTGTATAGTTATGTTCATTTTGCCCTGGCATGTGATGATTTATTTTGATCCCATGTCTAAAAGAAACGTTTTATTGATTTATCAATTTCCTTGATCATATTACGGATGAGGATAAGGTGAGAACACCAATACATATGAATATTACTCATTGAAGATATTAGTTGCAATGTTCCAGTATAAAAAAAGGTTTTTGTTGTTCTAATTCCCTATTCTTCTTTGGATAACATAAAAAAATCTTGATAATCTCTATTTTTGAGTTATATGGAAGTAATTAGAATTCTAAGATATTTAAAAGGAGATTTTTCTAACTTTAAGCCTGCTATATTTTCTAGATTCTCATCTTAGTTAGAATTGTTATTTGAAAAAAAAAATGCAATTATTCTCCAAGTTAATTTTTAGACCTGACATGCCACTTAAATATTACATTGTTTCTATATACAATCTTATCGAGTTTTCATCATCTCTACATAACAAAAAAAGATCATTAGCATAGGATAAATTATTGATATTTACCTTATGAAATTTATAGTAGAAGGTGAAGCAACCCCTTTCTCTTATATTCCTATCAATGTCTTAAAAGGAACTTTATATAGATCGTGAATAGGTAAAGGGAAAGAGGGTCTGCTACTTTAATCATTTTCCTCCCTTGAATTTTTGTGTTGAGCAAGTTTTATACCTAATAGTATTAAACCCTCAATACCGGCAAGTATACGAATCATATCCTATAGTATATAAGGTTATCGTTCCCACGAGGATTATGCACCAGCTAACAATTTGAACCTAACTTTGTCTAAGGTAACAATAAATTGATTTCAATAAAAGTAAATAAAAGAAATTGAAATAGATAAATGCAAAAATTGACGTCAATGTTCAGTTATATTTGCTGTAATTGTGTTGTTTAATGTCTAAATTTTAATACAAAAATACTCTGTGTTATGTGTTTAGTTTAATTTTTATGTTACTGGGTGTTGGTAATGGTAGAGGATAATATGTAATTTTTGGTGCAGGAATGGGGAAATATAACGTAAAGAGTGGAAAGAAGAAGAAAAGAAGAAGTATGGAGGAATTATACTTGCAGTGGCTGCGGCAGAAGAAGCCACGATTGTGGCAGAAGGAAGAGGTTCAGTAGCCACGATCGTGGCCTGTCCCATGATCGTGGTTTCGTGAAAAGAGTGCAACCCACGAGCGTGGAACCAGAAGCACGATCGTGGCTTGACAACAATTGAAGGCATGCACGCAGATACAGAAGCACATTCGTGTTCTCAAAAGTACGATCATGGAATCCAAAGCACGTATGGAAATCTATCCAATGACTAAGTATGTGATGTGTTTTG
>JANIMX020000275.1:1787111-1801744 GCA_024582655.2 Erythroxylum kunthianum | reverse complement strand
ACAAATAAATATTAATAACTAATAACAGAACTCCTTTCTTTTCTATTTGAACGGGAAAAGGGTAAAAAAAAAATAAACCCTTGTTTCCTTCCTTATTCCTCCTACTTTGATATTTTTTTCTTTTGCTTTTTTACTACTTTTATGTGCTCTTTCATTTCATTCCTGCAGCTTTGTTCCAAAGGCTTGTGCTCTTCTCCATTTCATCATCTCTCCACTAACCAAGTACTACATACTTGTACTTGTTTGTTTTGTTTAATTGTGGAAAAATAATGATATTGATTTCTTTTGTATGCTATTTATAGTTTTGGAAAATTTTGAAAATTCGATTTCTGGATTTATGGCTCTAATTTTGTTATATGAGTGCATATACAACCTCTATAAACTAGACACAAGGATTAAACTAGCCTACATCTGAATAATTAATATTCATCAACTCATATATATCTTTTCATCTTGCAAAATGTAGTCCAATATGGTACACCCAGAATATAGCATATCTTATATAGTTTATCAACCTCATTGTCAATAGCAAGTTTATTTTAAGAAATTGAAACTTGATGTCTGAAAAAGAAACCTTATTTTCATTTTGAACACCACCATATCACAATTTTTACTACATCGGGGCATTCCTCTATATGCAAGTGTTCAAAGAGGCAACAATACAGAATAATATGTGAAATCTTGATTACACAATATTGATACTTTATTTATATAGATTGAGGCAAATGGAATCACATCATACACACAAGATCTACATTAAAGATATATGTGGCTTCTTTTAATCTATGCATAACCATACACAACAACTATACATTAAAAAGCGAGTAGTTTTATACAAAAAAAAAGAGAATTTCTAAATAGTATTTAGAAAGATGAAATACACTTTTATATATTATGATTTTCAAGTACATAATGTTACTTGAATAGGTATATCTTTGCCTTATCACTTATTAGTGATGAGTGGGAATATTTACGCAACACATGAGTAACATATATTCATCTTAGTTTAGGAGCTTATCTAATTTAGTCAATTGAACAATATCATTTAAGAAGCTTAAAATTAGCTCTAAAACTCCAACCATATTACTTAAGAATGTTATGTGACAACATATCACTATAACATAAAATTTAGACACATTTTCTTTAACCACCAATTCAAAGATTAGTCTAATTCCCTTCTTAAGACTTTATTACCTTCCCTATCACATATTATACATTTAATTAGGTAATTTGACTCTATATATACCTTGTGATTATTAGTTTTTATAAAATGAACTTAGTATCTTGTTTGTATAGTTTCTTTCCAAACCATAATTCTTTCCCTTGACTTCCTCTAATCAACCTTTACCTTTTGTTGTCTGTTTATTTGTGATATTGTTTAACATTTCTAAGTCACTACAAAGGTAGTCCTAGATGTTCACTAGATGATTGACTGAACTAATAAATAATGAGCTTATCTCAAATAAATTCCATATATCTATATATCTATATATCTTAAGCAGTCATAGAAGTTATTATAAAGATCTAAGACATAGCAACTAACCCATAAGTTGCTTAAAATGCAAAATCTCTAGGTCAACTGAATAACTTCTTTGTAAATAGAGACAATGCAAAATTCTCGAACGTATTAAGAAAGATGTTTAATGATGTTCAGGGTTTGGCCCTCTTAGTGAAACTCTTGATATGGATATGTTTGTCATTATCTTCGTTTAATGTGCCTTAAATTGGACAAATCATAGGCCAATTGATATAAAAGAGAGTTGTTATCAGCCTTTCTACGTGTAACTCTAAGCCCATAATATCTTATTGCTTCCAACTTATTCACGTTCGTCCAAAAATTGAATAAAATCACTATTGAAACTCGAAGGGAAGCTATGATTTTACTAAAAATAACAACTTTCTTAAGGCACTCTTGGTTTTTAATAATAACTTAATTTCTTTGCATTTAAGGTTTCCTTTGTATACAAAAAGCAAACTTTTGAATCACCTTTCACCATGAACAATGGGAGTCAATGTAGAAAGCTCAACTATCATTACACCAAATGTCCACATATCTGTATCGATTGTCAATCATTAGTCACCAATAAATAAGAGGGAAAACCATTTTTATACTAACCTAGAATATTATAATAAATAAATTGGTTTCCATTTTTAGATGAAGAAAAATCAACGTACTCACAACAATGGTAAATATCATCATGCAACTTGATATTTGCCACCATAATTCCACAAATTCTAAAGTTCATCTTATCTTTAACAACATCAAGCAAAATATTTTCGAGTTTACATATAATAATTTATTGAATTTTAAGAAACTTAAGAACTTTTATAGATAGGAAAATAAAATTTTATGTGTTATAAGCTGATAATAGCAAATATAGGTTAAAGTAGAAAAAGAAAGTCATCTTTTAAAAGAAAACTTTGAAAAGAAGAAGTAATGTGTTTTTTTTATAGTAAAGATTGATTTTTAGCAACCAAAAACTATATGTGAAAACAGGGTTATCTTTAAGTGTCCAAAAAAGTTTGAAAAATCCCACGTCACAAAAAGGTGACATGTAACAGTGTGATTACTATAATTTTCGATCTTATAGTATTCACCAGCTAACCTTGACAATTCATGTTGCAAACAGAAATAAAATGTAGCCATGAGAATCATCTCTTACAACATATGAATTTTGTTGCTTTTTAGATCTCTTGCTTCATAATATATCTCAATGGTACTTGTATATTAACTTGACATTGTTATATCACTTTTATGGTCTATGGACATTTTATTAGACTTTACATAATACATGCCTATGTTAAAAAATCATTATAAAATTGTTTGATAATATTTACTATTTTCTATAACAATATTGTGATTACTTCTGAACTATCTTCAATATTAAATTCTTTAAGGAAATTGTTAGGATTGATGTTCTCTTTAAAGAGCTAAGAAATAAGTATTAGAAAGTCCAGTTATTGAAATTTTATGCATGCCTTAGGATCTTGAAGGTTGAGTTGATCAAGGAGTTTAAGACTGTTGAACTTAGTCTTGAAGAACTCATAAGCAAAATGGGAATGAAAATTATGTACTCACTAGCTTATAGAGGATGTTTGATTTGAAATAAAGATAATAAAACTTATAATGAAATTTCTTATCTAATATAATATTTTCTTTTCACTTTTTTCTATCATTACTTATATGTAATTACTTTTAGTGATAGAAATTTTAAACAATATGAACAATTCCAATGATTGTGTGGAAATAAATAAAACAGATAGGGTATTGAATGATGCTATAAAGATGTGTTTAATCTTGTTAATGGTTGAAGCAGTGAATAATGATTTTGGTTGAAAGAATATTAAAGTGGGTCTTCAAACAAAATTAAATAAAAATATATTGATGTTCAACTGAATAATAAGTATACTGCATTAATGACTAGATTGAAGAATTTCAAAAACTCACTCAAAGAAATATAAGTTGGTTACAACTCCTTCATCGGTGAAGTTAATGATATAAATGAATGTTGCAAAAATCTATTTAAGGTCAAATATATCTTTGCTTATTAATATATCACATTATATTGTTTCTCTTACTTCCTTTTCATCATTGTAAGTGCATAAAATGACTCATATATTCAAGAAAAAAGGAAGCAAGGAGTTTTCAGCCTTGTGCCTTATTTTTGGAGATACCACTGTAGCTTATTTGCATGCACATCATTCAACTAAATCTTCATTGAATAGAATAAAAGAGGAACATATAATTGATGTTGATGAAGTTTGTTCATTCAATGAAAAAGAAGATCAAGTTGCAAGTTCTCCTTCTAAGAAAAAAGAAATCTCCTAAAAAGAATAAGGCAAAGAAAACATATTCTAACATTCTAGAAAAGGTCTTGATTAAAATTGGTAAACAATTGAAAAGAAAGAATGATTTACTTGAGAAAAAACTAATTACAACATCATCCATTACATATAATGGATTTAGAGTTTCACCAGCTAATCAAAAGACTAATATAATGATGAAATATTTGAATTCTTTGCAAGATCTAGGTGTCAAAGATATGTCATATGGAAAAGCAGTGAAGGCTTTACTCGATTATTCACTTTATAGGAAGATTTTTTATAAAAATGTCAGATGCAAGGAAGTTGGATTTGATTGTATCTATTTAGTTATATTTTCATGTTATTACAAATTGAAGTCTTATTAGTTTGAACACTTTTATGTTAAGAACTATTCCGTATTCGAATATTTTAAGTACGTATTTTGTATGAAAATTTTTATACGAACCTTTAAACTGAATGTTTGAAATAAAATTCTTAAATTTATGTTAAATTATATGGTGTTTCATAATCATTTTAGCATTTATATTTAAATGTCTTATTAATTATTTAATAATGGTATTGTAGATACATGGTCTTTTATTGAATTTCAAATCAGATTCAGATGATGAACTGATGAAGATAGTTATTATTTCTTTAGTTAGAGAAGAGAACAAATATTTTAATTTACACAAGTAATCGTGCATAACTTCTGCTCTACCAGGTCGTGATTGGATATTGGAACTTTTGAATGCAAATCCTACAAGGATTTATGAAAACTTAAGAATGAGCAAGATAATCTTCTTAAGCTTATATGATTAGTTGAAGAGTTTATGAGACTTAAAGTTAACAAGTCATTTGAGAAACAAGTAACAATTTTCTTGATGACTATAGGGTATAGTGAGATAACTACAGTCAATGTCGAGCACATTTAACATTTGACCTAAACAATTTCAAAGCACTTTGCAAAGTCGTATATGTAATTAATCGTCTTGCAAAAAAAGTCATTACTCCACCATCCTTTACCAATACACCTCCCGAGATTCAACATAATTTAAAATTCTTTCTATATTTTCAGTTATGATCATATATTTAATTACTATTTTCATTATATCCTTATATTTAATTAATTATTTTAATAATATAATTTTAATTTTTTAGGATTGCTTAGGAGTAATAGATGGTACATATATTAATGCAATGCTTCAACCAATGAACAAATATTTTGTGTTATTACCTATTTAACATGCATTTTATATATGTAATAGCTGAATAAGAAGGTAATCAAAATGACTCAAAGTTTTTTAAAAATAATAACATATTTAGCAAACTAATTTTCTATCTCTCCACAAGATATTGCATTATTTTAAATAAATATAGCAATTACAATTAATTTTAATAACTTTTTGTTAATATTATATTTTTCATATGTTTATTTAAGTTCTATTTAGTTGACTCATATTACACTAATATGCCTGAATTTCTTTCATCATATCGAGGTGAAATGATCATTTGCAAGAGAAAGAGGAAAATCTCAAAGTCTACATCAATTATTTAACTACATTCTTCATTAAGAAATGTTATTGAAAGATTTTTTGGCGTTCTAAAAGCAAGATTCCACATACTTTCAAACATGCCGAATTATGATATGAAGAAACAAAAATACATCATTATTGCTTGTTGTATTATAGATAATTTATTAGAATGCATAGGCAAAGCAATGAATTATTTAATGATTGTGCCAAAAATGAAGAGCAATTTATGGAAAGTATAAATAAAAATACAAGCTCATAAAGAGGAGTATAATATCACCCCAACACAACTTCAAAGTATGTTAAAAAAAAGGGTTGGAATTGCTAGAATAATGTAGAATGATTACAATAGCGAAACTTCTAATTGATTTATATTTTTTTGTAAGTAATACTATTATTATATTTTAGAGTATTATAACATGATGAACATCTTTTATTATTTAATTAGAATAAGTTATTTCAATTTTTATATCTTATCAACTCTTATTATATTAAATTGATATGTAAGTTTATTTAATTATATTAAATATTCTTACCTTTTTGTTCAAATGATAATAAGGATTAATTAATTTAAGAATACAAATTGATATATTAAAAATGAATAAAATTAAAATCTACTAGGATAATAAAAATAAAACTAAATGATAATAAAACTAAATAAATTTTTATTACAAATTTCAACCAAATAGTTTTTCATTTTTAACAAAAAAAAACAAAAACCAAAAATAGGAAATAAAAACAAAATACCATAACAAAAAAAAAAAGTGTAACCAACCTAATTAATTGCTATCTTTAAAACTAATAGTTTTCTACAAATTGCAGATAGCTATTTAAACATATCAAATGACTAGTTATTAAGGGTTGACATAAAATATATCCAAAACGATAAAATCTATGGTAGGTAAGTAAATTTACGATTGTGAATAGAACACACATAAAAGAAGAAGAAAAAACTCGCTAAATAAAGTGTAAATATGTAAATAAAATTCATGGTGGCTATACAAATTTGTGGTTGAACGCAAAAAGCTCTAAAAAAAACTCTATAAATAAGTTGTAAAAACGTAACCTAACGTGATAATTGAAATCTTTTTCGTATTTTCAATCTAAAATAAAAGCCCAACATAACATCATAAGTTCAAAATTTTAAGAATTTGTCTAGTATTGCATCGTAAATATTATCTTAATAAAGAAGTAATCTTAATATTTGTATCTTTTTTAAGCCTAATCATAATTTATGTATAGGGTTAACTCACCACAAAAGGTTAATTATTATTATAAACTTATCGGTTGTTTCAGGCTTTTTATTTTTGGGCTTTTGGGTGGGTCATAAATTAGAACTACACTCAAATACAAATCTTTTTCCCTTGGGCCAAAGTTTCATTAAACCAAAATATAGTAATAATATTAAAACAATAAATATATATATTTGGAATTGCTCAACCAAAAATCTAGACAGGTACACTGGTGCATCGCAGGCACCCGTAGAGGAGGCATGTTTTCTCAATATATCCTGCTCTAAAGCAACTAAACAAGTACAGATGAAAAAGGTGATGAGAATGACAACGTATTCCACTGATTCAACCATCATCACTCAAACCCCCAAGGGAGAAGGTAAAAAATTTTCACTGATTCAACCATCATCACTCACACCCCCAAGGGAGAGGGTAAAAATTCTATCTCAATTACGTGATATATCTAACATCCTCGCTAATGATTTAAAGGGTAAACGACCCAAATTCTCACTATGCTTTTCAGTTGCATCAACAACTCCATGCAGTCAAGCCACCATCTATGTCATACTAATCTCTTAATTAGGACTGAGTCATGCCACTAGTAGATTTACAGCCACCCGTCATGGTTTATTCCTCTATCTGAGCCAAACTAGAATTGTTTAAAACTTGAGCCATTTCCCCAAATTCAGAATAGTTCCATTAATATTAGACTCAACACCAATGCTAGCAAGAGTACCAGGATGCTTCAGAAAATGTTGGTGAAAGTTAGAAACTCCTGAGGAAGCTCCAAAGATGCCACTTAATTGTCTCATAAAGATCCTAGTACTACTTGCAAAAAAATGGGGGTTTGAATAACTTATGAAACTAACCACACTTCTTACAGTCCTTTCACTTCACAATGCTTCGTGTTCCTAACCTGTTGAATGGATGTTAATAAATAGACACAAGTACAGATGAAGTTTGCTACCTTCGGGATCAGAATCGTAAGATGTTGCATGGGTTGGCTGCAGTTTAATAAATAATGTCTGATCTTTGTTACTCAGCCTTCTTCCCATATATCATCTTCATCATCCCCTGAAGCTTCTGCTTCAACATTCAAGTCATTGATTTTGAAACTTTCACTCGTACTCCCTGCAGTAATGCAAGCAATTGTTGTAAATGAACATGAAATGAAACACAGGATAGGTGATGGATCTCAGCAGTAAGACAAATGAGGATATGTACTGGCCCTTACAGTCTTATACAATGGAACAGTACCATGATACAAAAGAATAAGACTAACCTCCAACAGGAGCTTCTTCCCAGTCATCATCATCATCATCTCCATCAATTTCCTCACGTTTCGACTTCATGCCCACTAGACGACTAGAAGATGAATCAGAAACACCATTGGAGTTGAATGTTTGGGATGACTCCTGCTGTTTCTTAGCAACTTCTTCTAATTCTTGGCGCTTTTGGAGCAAAGCAGCATAATAAGCTTTAACATACTCGTCCTGTCATATAATCAGAACCAGATATCATGTGAATAAAGGAAATTATACAGCATTTGATCAAAGAAAAGTAAAAGATCTATCATATATGTTATTATAAACCTGCAAATTACTCTGAGCATCATTTCCATTGGTGGATTTTTTTTCATCTGAGAGTTCCGCTGCTGCTGCTACTAATGTGCCATCCATCTTAGACTCCTGCTTGACCTCTCCACGTTGCTCCTTTGTAAGGTTCATTCCCTGCTTTATCATCCATGGCGGTAAAACTTTCAGACTTGAGGTTGAAGTTTCTGGTTTGACATCATCTTTGCCTTCAACACCCGAAAAAGCAACTTCAACCTGTTCCAGACCAATATAATTTATTCATTAATATAAAAAAAATTTATTAACTAGCCATATTAGAAAGCCTACAATCCCTGCTGTTAAAATTGAATACAAAAAGATTGAACCCAAGAAGTGTCTACTTAGTGGTAATTTTAGATCCAAACGATGGAAGCAAAGTTCAGAGTAATGATAAATAAAATAATGTCCAGAAATAGATATTGCTCCATGGCAAGAAAATTTTGCTTTATAATATTCCAGAGATCACAAGCTCTGCTGCATTTTTTATTCTAGCACTAGTGAGTGAATAGAACCACACATCTCAGCACACTGTTTGGTGTATCAGTCTGCTGTCCGTGTTCTCAAGACCAAGGACTGGTAAGACAGACCATAAATCTAACTAACTGCTTTCTGAAAAGAATATTGATATAGGGCAACAGAAAATGTCAAAACTAGTTGATAAATCTAACTTAAAATTAGAGTGATTGCTAGACTTACTCTTTTCTTCTTATTTCTAAAGTTTTATGAATCACTTCTAGAAAGAAAGTCTCCATTTCAAAGATAAAAATCAGATTTCATAAAATCCCTCTTCCTCTTCTAAAACTTAAACATCCAACTTAAGCAAGAATCCTGTCATCTAAATCTTGTTAAGGTAAGGACTCAAACTTCTTGCACCCTAATGCATACTGAATCATAACCTAACAAGGACTTAACTAAACCTCTTCCAATTAACTTCTAATACGGAAGACTGATAACTAAAAAGAACCTGACTATTAAAAAAATAAAACACAAACTAACTCCCATTCCATGTCAATATGGTAAATTTTTATTAGTTAATAATCAGAGATTTAGAGAACAAAAGCTTTAAGAATAACAGAAATGACTAACCAAAATTCCTCCTTGCAAAAATTAGTCATGACAAGGTAAACTTCTGACCAATTTTTTTAAAAACCAAACCACTAAAGTGCTACATCAATAACTAAACAGATTGGGAAGGACTTGCAGCTTGATACATGGACGACAATCGTGGGAACAACTAGGTAGTTTCCAAATTCAAGAATGTAAGGAAGCATGATAAAGGATTTAAGAATCTTTACCAGGTTTAAAGTGCTATCAGAATAACTACACTATTCAGAAACTTCTGCAGCTTGAAAACATGATCAAGATGGTGGGAAGAACTATGCAGTTTAGGATTTGAAGACCATTATCAAGCATGATTATGGGTTTGTAGGTGAAAGTAGGGAAAAGGTGAACAATTATACCAAACATAACAAAGTGAACAATCAAAACCATATACTTTATGAAAGTCCAACAGCACTAAGATAGCTACTATATATATTTATTTCTCAATGATAATCATATCAATTCTTAAAGAATAAAGTGCATACTTGTCCTAAACTATCAAACTAAGTAGTTCTAAACCATTCTCCTATATTATTACTCTCCTCGGCCTTATTATAGACGTGTCACATTTCAAACAAGAATGAAAGTTACGGTAAGACCAACTCTTAGAATGCCCAATTTTTAGTTTCCTAAACAACACTCGTTTTAACACTTTGATAGTTAGAATAAATGATAGCCTCGGGTTCACACCAAAGGAACGTGTTTATACACATGAATTACAAGTAAAGTGTTGACTATAATATGATCCACATAATTCTTGGAATGAAATTCCGGGAAAACATGTTTCTTGATGTGTGAGATGCTGAGGGACAGAAGGCAGTTTAAGGTAAATATGCATGAACTTGGCAATATCTCACAGCATAATCCACATTAGAATTATTAATAGGACAAAAGGTTTTCATTTACGTTTCATTCTAGCACCAAGATAAATATCCAAGGAATCAAAGACAGCCATTCCAAGAGCAATGGTAAATATGTTCATGCCTTGTACAACTAGATAATTCAATTGCTAATGATTATATCTGCAAACAAAAATAGCCATCATAAATTGCCTACCTAACTCTCAAATTCAGTTTTATCTTTAACTTGCTGAGCTAAAGGTCAGCTATAAATTTCCCAAAAACATTTTAGGTGTGTGTTTTCGCCTTAATCATCTGCTTAAAACATTGACATATGTTCCAAGATCATACTTGGCTTAGATAGGATTCACTGGTCAACATCAACTTTCGTGAAGATTCCATTCCACTATAGCACAGCAAGAACAATAAGAGCATAGGTTCATGTAAAGACCAAAGTGCTGTGCAACTGGATCATTCAAAATTGCCAAGAAATAAAATTTTTAAATCTCCTGGCAGAAACGGTACCCATTCAACATGTTCAATCAAAGTGGTTGAAAGCATTACTCATCCACACGCTAAAAAGTCCAATAATGAGGCAGAATTGGCCAACCAGGAACATAAAGCAGATGAGAATAGCTTGACCAAACACCTAAAAGGAATATGCAGATTCCTATAGTGCACACAATGCAAAATCAAATCTAGACATCTAAAATGAAACTTGATGGCAAAGAACCATGCTACCTTAGTCTCTCCAATAAATGGCATGGGTGTTCCACCATATCCTAGCCCTTGTGAAGATTTAGAAGGATCATTAGATGAAGAATCACCATTTGTCGCCCGGCCAGCAGCACTTGCTCGAGCTTCCCATGCTTGAAGAGTTCCAAATTCTGGTACAGCTAGATCTTTCACTCTGCTTAGTTGCTCCATCAATGGTTTAAGTTGCACCTGCAGCCATTTCATATCATTTTTATCCGAAGAGGGAAAACATGTGGCACATGCACAGTAAAACACCAAGCCTTCACAATTTCCCAAAAAAAAAAACATCTTCACAATATCCATATTTAGCAGGAAGTTTCTCAGATCTAGCACAATGGTTATCTACCTTCATGCAATTCAACAAGAGGGGAAAAAACAGAAAATTTGAAATGGTCATTTTTTGGTGGAAAATGTACAAACATAAAACGGTGGAAGATTTGGACTAGAAATTAACTGCCTTTCCTTTTGCATGTGTTAGAATAAAAGGCAGTCTATTGGCTCTAAACTCTAGCTGTGGAATCAATGTGGAAAGGGACAAAACAGTTCCATCACTGTCACTGAAGAAACATGCCAAAACATCCATTTCAAAACAATAGTAACCCAAGTTTTGAAAATAATAAGCAGACATGTAGCCCTAAGTAGACCAGTGGTTCATACTAATGTTTAAGTACACATGAATAACAGAACAAACACCAAGTGTGAGAGATTTGCAAGGATAAAATGGAAGTCTGACAAGGAAATTCAATATTTGAAACTCAATCAGCCGAAATGGCATTCATGGAAAGACTTTTTCTATACTAGCAAAAACACAAAAATAAAATCCTGATTGCCAATACATTGAAGACTGGCAACAGACAATCTTTCAATTGTGAAAATTTGACTATAGAAGTATATATGCCACCTCTCTTTGGAAAGCTCTTAACAGAGAAAGCTCAGAAACTAAAATGCGGATATTCAGATAAGATATATATCTAAGAAGATGATTGCATAACGCTAATAGTAATAATTAGAGGAAATGAAGGCAATTTCAGTAACATAATTATGTCATCCAATTGTTTCACTTTCTTTAGAAGAAGTTGCATTGACAAGTATTGAGTTTCAAGGAATATACATATAAAATTATCTTGAAAAAGCATCACTTTCACAAGAAAAGAGAAACCTCCATCTTTTGAAGCATATCTTTCAACTTTTCACGCCGCCGCCTCCTTGCGTTGTCATCTCCCTCTCCGACTTCTTGTGCAGCTAACTTGTCACTCTCTGCCACAAGCTCCCCGTTGCATCTTTCGCAGTGGAAGTACTCATCATCTAGTGACACCAATTGTAGTGCATCCAAAGCATTGTACCTAGTTGGATGGCACCATCAAATAGTCAACTAGAGCTACATAAATTCATTCTAACATACAACGAGTGAAATGAAAAGACTAATCCTACAAACAAGAAGGAAAATTTTGAAGAAAAAGAATGAGTAAATAGATAATAATAAAAAAAGAAAAGCACAAAGAGATACCTCTTCCCACAGTTTGGGCATATGTACTCTTGAACAGTGTTCTTGTCTTCCAACTCATCCTTTAGCTTTTTCCTCATCCGGTGCAACCTGTACCTGACAACATCATATATCTGCCATGCGAAATGGAATTAAGGCATCTCTTTTACAAATTTAAAATCAATTGAACAGAAACCTTACAAACACAATGAAATACTTAACGAGTAGATTATAAAGTAATATGGATTAAGTACACAAAACATGCATACAGAGGGAGAGAACCTGTGCATAGTCAAGGCAACAGTAAGAATGAGTGTGCAGCTTAACCTTCTCCTCTCCCTCCTTGCCAACTTGCTGACCATCTGCTGTGGCAGCTATTGCAGCACTATACATCTTTGCACCTTTAGCTGTCTAAATCAAAGAAAAAAGGTGATGGGTCAAGCTCTAAATGACAGAAAGAATACCAGTTAAAAGAACAAGAAGAGACCAAAAAGTTCACTAAAGCCATCTGCAAGAATGCAGCCATTAATAGTTATCTTGTATTTATGTCTAGGACGGTATTCCCAGTAAGTATGAACTACATGCACAAGGGGAGGTTCCATTAAAATGACTAGTTGATTAGTACCTTATGCAACCGTTAGAATTGGCAGAAATGCCACAGAGCTAATAGTGGTCCAACAATTGGATCCATTTAAGACTAAATGCTAAGCTCAATATCAAAATCATACGTATTCAATAGTGGAACTCCTAAAGGGTACAGTTTACCATGTGTGAGTTTCTGACAACCAGTAACCTTTCATGTAAAGACTTCATTTAATACTTTAGCAAAGAATATGACACTGGCATTAGTAATACAAGAAAAAAGTAGTGTCAACCACGAACACAAAATAAAGCATCTAAGTCCTTCCGTATCAAGAGAACAAATCACTGACCTCTTTTCTATGATCCCGGGTGATTAACTTTTCTTCCTCAAAAAATCTAAGAGTCCGACGAAGTTGTTTAGAATGTAACTTTAAATCCTTCGCGAAATCCTCTTCTCTAACCCATTGCCTTCTGAAAAATATTTGAGGGGTTAAAATTCACTTAAATCAACTCAAGTCCAGTTGCATATCGGCAACTTAATAAATAAACTGCTAGACTGCATAAAACTGCAAACCCAGTGAAATGAATTGACAATCAAACAAACAAAACCTTAAAACTTCCATCAACTAAACCGCTTTATTTCAATAGCGAAAAAGATAATCCATATCGGAAAAGAATATCAGAGTAATTCAGAGAGTCCATAACCTAGTGAGGGCATCAAGGACCACGACGGCAATCCCTCTGTTATCACTCCTTCCTCCGGCCTTGGGCTGATTGTCACCTTTCGTTGTTATATCGTCGTAAAACGCTCTCGCCGCAAGCTTAACCAGCCTAATTCACTCAATGAAATTAGGAGTAAAATTACAAAAAAGAAAATTAAAAACAGATTCAGCGAATTAGCATATACCGATTGAAGGGTTCTACGCTGGTACTCATAATAGACAATTAGGGTTTTCCACGGAACAAAAGTTTCGGCAAGTGTTCTAGCTTCTAATAGAAGCAGATCATAGCTGCGGCATCTGATTTCAGAGCTCTAAGATACAGAAAGAGGCTCAGAGTCAAAGAGAGAGGCAGAGATCGGACTCGAGGCTCTTCAGACCAGGAAAGTAACATCCCAGAGTCTTTAAATAATTTTACTAGTTTAAAATTTCAATCAGCAAACATATTAAATAATATTAAGTATTAAATTATGATGAGTTTATGGATGATATTAATTTACAGGAACTTATTTTTTATATTTACTTGGATTGAGGGTTGAGCCTTTAGCAATCCACAAGGTTATTTCTTTATGATTAGGAGTTCTACGAAAATAATTTTTTTATAATATATATATATAATACGTATAATTAATAACCCTCACCCAACTTTCAAAAAACGGACAAACTCATATCAAATTTTGTTTGGTTCAAGTTGGCTTTGTATCATTCAAATAGATTTTAGATATGTTTGGTTGAGCTGATAGTTAGTAGTTGATAACTGATAGTTGATTGTAAAAAGCTACGTTTAATAACCTTTTGGTAACATGAATTGTTTGGGGCTTAATCAACTATCAATAGTTGATAAGATTCATTTATCAAACAAGTTACTAATAACTAATTAAGATAAATTAGCTATCAGCTGATCTCATCTGTTCAACCAAACGACACTAACTCAGACCTACAAAGGTCCAGTGTTAAAGAGGCTTCTTCTAGGAA
>JANIMX020000275.1:398345-408503 GCA_024582655.2 Erythroxylum kunthianum | reverse complement strand
GGTCGAAACCCTATCAGATTTCAAAGAAGAAAGGAGAAACTCTTCATACTTTCCATACCTTATTTTCCAAGTTCTTCAACAGATGCTCTTAGCTTCCTTCTCTTCAAACTTCACGAAATTCCTACACAATCAAAACTCCAATCACTTCTCTCACTTTCTCACATCAGGGCAGATGTCTCTCTCACAAGAAGGAGGAATAATTTGCATGATAAATGATCAAAAGAAGCAATGAAACTTACTTTTCTAAGTTTGATTACCAAAACCACCAAAATCCTCACTATATCACTTATTCTCTTCTCTTCTTATCCTTCTCGATTTTTTTTCTCTCTTTTGTTCCGACGTGATCTGCAATTTCTAGGGTTTAGAAGCTTATATACCAAGTTCTAAGGGCTTACACCAAGTGATGTCATGATCTCATTAAGAAATAAGAAGTGGGTCCTAGCCACTTGTCTCATTTTGATTGGTCATCACAAACAAAATCTGTTTTAATCAATTAGACAAGAATCTTAAGATTTTTAGGTCCAACTTTCTTCTAGAAAAATGCTCCCTTATATCTCATCTAACACATTTCAAAAATTTAGCCAATTTGGTGAAGTATACTGAAAGTTATGCCCAAAACAGTACTAACTATTTATTACAAAGCTAATTTATTTTTCCAGTTTTGACCTAGATCTTGCCATTTTTAAGTTTGGCGGTAGCCTGAAAGTCGTATACATTTTAATCTAGTTTCTAATGCAACTAGAATCACTCAATTTGGATGTCTACATCTTAAGTTATGAATTTTTAACCAAGTCTCGGTCAAATGGCAATGTATTCCTATCATACGGCTTATATCACAACACGAACACATGCCTATGCATACCAAATCACATGCATCCTACTAGGGGTCACTTTGGGGTGTTACATTAATAATTAGTTTAATCCTTTAAAGGAAGAGTTTAAACTCATTGCATATTCATTGGGCATCTCATATTGCTCTCCTTACATCACTAATAAAAAAAATATGGAGAAGTTACATAGAAACTTCATATAGGTGGCCACCTTCAATTCTCTTTATGTGACTAAAGTATCATCTAAAGTTTTAGGTCAACTAAAGGTAGAAGGAGGCCTTAAGGTAATTCCTTTGAAACTTAGCAACATAACACTTCTGATAAATATGATATGGAGATTATTATGTGATAAATAATCTTTGTGGGTAAGGTGGATTCACTCTTATCACTTGAACCAACATGATTTACTGATTTATGGATATGTAAACGAAAGAATGATGCCTCATAGACAATGCTACATTTATTAAAATTAATAAGACAAGTGAAAGGATGGTTTATGATCAAACTAAAGAATAACTTTAGATCCAAATTTTGGACTGATAATTTGAGTGCTCTAGGTCCATTGGTACACAATTATTTGTTTTCTCAACTGAGGATAAACATATATGTTTTCGTAAATAATTTAAATTTAATTTCTTAATATGTATCTTCAATTTTTGGAAACTTATAAAGCTCTTCTGTTAAACCCCGATTAATAGTGATGGCAAAGAAAGAATCTCTTTTACATATCCACCTAGTTTATCAACTTTTTTGAAAATGATACAAAAGAAAATGTCCCTATTCAAAATAGAAAAAATTCTTATATCACCCCCAAAACTCATTCGTTGGATTTTTTTCTTTAATTACGATAAACAATAAATAAATATTTGTTTGTTAGAAATAAAGGAATTTCACTAATTTAATTAACTATTAATTTAAATTTCATTTTATAAATGCTTTTTATGCAAAAAATTTAACTAGAGCTACACAAAAATTAGTAGCATTGACTCATTTTTTGATATGAGAATTCATTATAAGTCACTGTCAAACAGGTGATCTTAGATAATGAATTCAACTTTAATCGAAAAAGAAAATATAGGTTGTTAGCGTTATTACAAGGAGAGACTAAGTGCTTCAAGCTCAAGTGATTGTATTCAATGGGAAAATAATTCCACGATACCTTTACCAATAAGTTATGTAGGGAATCTTTGAGGAACATGAACTCAAAAATCCCTTGGTCTAAAATCGTATAGTTCCTTCAGGCAGTTCCAAAAATAAGCTTCAAACTATGGCTTGCCTTTTATGGTAGACTCTCCACCAAAGATAGAATGGTTGGACTTATAACCACCACTAAATATATTCTTTGTGTCGTTGCACCTAAAACACATGATCACCTATTTTTCAATTGTGAATTCACTGATTACTTATGGAAGAGGCTACATAATCTCTGTCATATAACCTACTCTGCTACAAACTAGCAAGAAACCATAAACTGTCATATAATCAAAGTCATTTTATATGTACATTTAATTTCTTTAAAAATTTATGAATTGTAATGGAAAACTTGTGTGGAGGCACACACCTTGGCTTAGTGCACACATACCATAATTTTGGAGAAATCAGAAGAAAATGAGATTATTTAACTAAATATTATTCGGTATTTAAAAAATGTTTCAATAATGTTAAAAGCTGAGTTTATTGCAAGATAGCTTCTATTTATTTATTTTTATGGCTAATGTAGTGTTTTCTAGTTTACTTTAGTGGAACAAAGTTAAAAGAGAAATAATGGATTACAGTAAAAAACGTTTGAGTTTAAGCATCATTTGAGGCCCAAAAACTTGCTTTTAACACCGGAACCTGTTATTTTGCAAATAGCAAAAGGCCAATTGAGAAGATTTCTAAAAGGACATTATTCAGATAAAAATATTAGAAGTTTTTACACAAGCCTCTTTGATATATATTATTACGAGAACATCATGTCTAAGCACAAAAAGCTAACGGTATAAAATTCAGTTAGTAGTTTATGAAACTTAACCACATCAGTTAGTAGTTTATGAAAATGTTAGTTTTAAACATTAGCACAAAGGCATGCATAAGCAGTAGATGAATTATATGATACATGTCCACGGGACTAAATGTATTTCTGTCCAATCTTATGGGCAGTTCTACAATTTTGAGTTTGACCATTGAGAACACAATCATAAAAAACCCAAATTCCAGATTTTTACTTTTACAAGAAAACAAGCTACAGAAGCTGTACAACTACAGAACACATGAATGGTGGTTGTTAATTACCTGGGCTCATCCATCTAAAAATCCTGAGCATAAGAATGATCTAATGAGTGCCAACCACCTTGTGAATTCGACGCTTCATATTCAACACTTTACTAGGCTGCTCCTCTGAGAGTTTGGGGTAAGGAGCAGTGCAAGATCATAATTGCAATAGAGACATGGAATCATGTTCCAGGAAATGTGCTGCCAGTGCTGGAAAGGATTATGAAGGCGCAAACAACAGAAAGTGAAAAAACAGATACCCAAGTATTCTCAGTGTACATTTCCATTGCATCTGTGAATGAAAATCGAGCACGGTTTTCAGCCCAGTTGCGAAGACGGTCAGCCTCAGCTGCATATAATGCCCTTCCCTGAAAATATAAGCAGGTACATTTCTCAATAAGCAGCCTCATTTGGTAATATAGATAAATGATTCCATCAACCTACATAGGCAGATTGATGAGAGAAATTCTTTGCAAAATTGAAACATCAGTTTACAGCTAATGCAGCTGAGTAGTGATGATTATCCCTATGACCTAGGTTAGTACTACACACTTCATGAATTCAATTTGCCTATGAGAAATTTCCAAGGGGACCAAGATTACCTGATCATCAAACCACCTTCCTCGGCGCAGCCATGCAGTTACCAATGCAAGTATTATCCTTGGAGGAGTCAAGTAATTAATGGCTTTCCCTGCTCCCTTTACAACCCGCATTCGCGGAACTAAAGTTCTAGCAACCGTTTCTGGGAGCTCACAAATTATATTAAACATCTGTTTATTTTTCAATGTAGACCCACTGCAAGGAAACACAAAAATTTATTACATCCACGAGCAGAAATTCTGTAATAGAAGGTTTATTTAGTACAGCTACTTCTAAAGATGTTGGAAACCCACTCTTTTCACAACAAATAGATGTGTAACTGTATCCAGATCGAACTACACATGGGAAACATAATTTTTAGTTGTAGTAACTAGTAATGTAACCATCATTTAGGACTGTAGCTCTGACAAGCAAAACAAATAGAAAAGGAATTTCATCAATATACCTCAACAGCAGATCAGTAAGAACCATGCCTGGAGATGCTGTGTGCACTCCAACTTTTGATCGCTTGCACTCCTTTAATAGTGATGCTTGAAGCTGCCTAAGGCCACACTTCGTTGAACCATAACTACAAGTTCAAGAAGATAAAAAAAAAAAAAAGCAAGAATTTTCAAGTGCCACAAATGCCATGTGCTTTAGGAATAATAACTGAGAAAACCTAGTATTTGCCTCGAGGAATATTAATCTAGTTTAGAAAGTGATACTAAGTTCGTAACTTACACAGCTGTAAGAGGGGTGCTGGATCCCCCAGAACCTGCACCATCCATATTAAATATGTGTCCTCCCTTAGGTTGGTCTGCCATCACACGCATGGCTTCCCGGGTACACAGAATAGATCCAACCAAATTTGTTGAGACAATCTATCAAAAATCAAGTAGGACTTAATACCTCAAGTGTAAAGGATAAAATGCACATCTGAACCCTTTATAGACAAGAACAGAGGCTAACAGAAAAGGAAAGAGGGAAAAAAAAAAGTATGTCCGTCAGATCCTAATATCTCTCAATTTTCTTGTTACGTTTTCTTGTATAGTCCACTCCTTAATGTTATATAAGAAGACTAAATGTCTATTTTGAAATGAATTATGAAATGGAGTCGGCCAACCGCCAATTAGTATTACTTGTCCAACTACCTGTTTAATATCTTCATCCGTGAACTGCAACAAGGGTCTAAAACCTTTATTTGTGCCAGCATTATTTATCTGTCTCAGTTAAAACACAAAAAATAAAATTCAGAAATTACAAGAAAATCCCATATGCACAGTCAGAGGAATATGAGAACAGTAAACACATTAGCAGATTGATCAAGACGACACAAGAATCCTCTATTTTGCTCTTTGTTGGCTACCAAAATTGGGATGATCCAATAATTAACTAAGACTATAAATGTCGGTATCCGTTGCATCATGTGCTGACTCCCATAAAACTAAAAGGAAAGGAATAACCACTTCATCTCAATTCAGTTAACCTATCTCCATCTGCATTTGTAAAATAATTGTAATGTGCACAAACATACGCTTGAGATAAGAAAAAGTTAATCAAAGAGCAAGTTAGATCAGTAGAAAAGGAAATATGCTCACCCATATGTCCACAGAACCAAATTCATTGACAGCAAAATTTGCCAATTTCTGCACATCAGATGGTTCACAAACATCACAAGCTATGCCAACAACTCTTGCATGTGCTAAATTCATCTTAGATGAGGCAATTATTCCTTCTTTGAGGTTCTCTTCAAGCTCTTTCACGGTCATATTCACAGACTTAGGACTGCCTTAGCAAGATCAAAGAATTATGAGATGTTGTGAAAACAAATGAAATCAGAAAGAATAGATTACCCTTAAAAAATATCCAACATTTTACCTGCGTGAAGCAACTACCACTCGATCGCCTGAAAGAAGAAATTCTCGAGCAAGTGCTTTTCCCAGACCCCTTGTGCTAAGGATGCATCAACATAGAAATATAAGTTCACTTATTCCAAACCCATCAGCATTTTCTATGCTGAAAGAACAATCATACCTAAGAGAACAAAGTCCAATAATATTTGATATAATTTCACAAGAAAGGGAAAATCAGGTAAAAACATGCTTATTTGAAAAATAACGCTCAACTGTTTAAACCAACTACTTACTGAAGTGTGCAGATGGTTTACCTGCCAGTTATGACAACATTTCGTGGACCAGCTCGACAATGTTCGTCTAGAACCATGTTAGCTCCTATCATAGTTCCAATAATAATCCCTCCAAGCCAGCTATACCAAATCAGCGTATTCATCTGACTGTCCCCGCCTTCATCAAAAGCAAATGTTTGAATTCCAAACAAAGAACTAATACATGTTAATGCAATTCCACGAGTCAGATCGCAATGACATTAGCTAACCTGACAACTGAAAACCAACTGCAAGAATCACTCCAGTGCTCATCATGGTCACAATGTATCTTCCAATTTGCAAGGCGATCTAGTTCATGAGAAAGAACAGTTGAAAATGTGCTCGTTTGATATGAAAATGAAGCATTAATACCCTGAGGTCAAACATTTAGCAAAAGTACATAATGACAAAGCAATCACTAACGCGACTTCCTGTATGCCCCTCTCCTCCCTCACACCCACAGGCCTACCGCACCTCAAAGCTCTATGGTAGGCTATGAACTTGTATATTCACCACCTCAAACCTAATCGACTAAGTTTTTCAATAAGATATAGAGATCACACGGAAAAGCTAAAATATTTGGTTTAAAGGGTTTGATAACCTACATAATAATGCACATGCTAACAAGCAGAAAAACCATCTACTGTTGTTAATCATGCCAACCTCACCTCGTGCAGCTAGAAAGATATCTCCAGACCAGTGCCACAAAATTTCGTCACAAGAAATCAGAACTAATGAATTACTCAATCAAACCAACTCGCTATGTACCATGTCAACTGGAGAATCAACCATATCCAATGCAGGGTATGTTCATCTCCTGATGATTAACTCAATAACAGAATCTCATTCAACTTACAAAAATCACACAACCACTCAAAAATTAAGTAAATTACCCAAGTATTTATAAGATAAGATGAAACTTGTTCATAACAAGAATTAGGCAACACAAATTGCACGTATAACTAAGAAGCTATTCTAAACTCACCGACGAGAAAATTTCCTCCAATTTGGCCATAGCCTTACTGTTCTCTACATCTGACTGCCCACCAAACCTACTAAACCCAGAAACAGCATCCTTCAAATGACTCCATACCCCATTCCCTTTTCTCAATTCAAGCTCATTTCTCCTCAAAATTCCAGGCTTTCTCGCTCTTTTCTTGTCTTCCTCTTCCACTTGTTCTTTATCCTCAGACCTAAACGACCGACAGTGCCTCACACACAACCGGTAACGACCCTTGTGTAACTCAAAACCGGACCCACCAAAACCCTGACTAAACACCCTTGTTCTCCGGTTTTCACAGAATCTGAACTGATTTATGCTTTGCGGGTGTATGTGAAGCTTAATCACTGTCGCAGCCATGGTGGTATCATACACAGTAACAGACTTAAACAGGGAGTTCATGTCATGGAAAGTGTTCCCATCTTCTGGGCTAACTGTCTGTTCATATGTTTGTTACTCTGGATATTTCTTTGTTGGCATATTTATCTTGTTAGAGAAAATCAATAAATCAGCGTTGCAAATAAGAATTAATAAAAAAATCTGCGAGAAAGAGAGAGAGACAGAAGATTCGGCAACCTAAGCATGTGAGGGAGTATTGTGTTGGCCACACGTTAAAGCAACCTCATCTGTTGTGTTCTTTGTGACACGTGGCTTTGTGGGTCTGCTTTATCGTGGCACTTTTACTCAGTTTTCCAGCTACATGCTAAGAAGCTGAAGTAATCCATGAAGCAATGGGTTCTATAATTTCAGTTTAACGCCTACTTTTTGGGTTGTAGCTTAGAAGTTGAGTCTACAAACTCTACGGAATTGGAGTTTCTTGCGGGTTGAGACTACCGGAGAAGAAGAGAACACTGCAACAGTCCAAAAAGAGTCTATATTAGTTTGCCTGCTGGTTTGGCATTTTTTGTTCCTTTCAAAGTTGTGATATGATTTAGCTTATAGCGTAAGTTTTTGGAATTTAGATAAAAATAAGAATACGTAATTGCATAGGAATTAAGTTTTCCAGCAAGGCTTTATATAGATATAAAGATTATTTGTATTCAGCTACATCTTTTTAGTTTATAATTCCAAGTTTTAAAGCTTTACACGTTTTTTAAAAACATATATACTATAATTAAGTATTCGTTTGGTTGAGCGGATAAGATCTAATTAGTTGGTTTCTAATTAGATCATGATATGAGTGTTACTTTTCTTTTAAGACTCTAGTTCTTAAGTTTTTGTTTACTTATAAAAGCTCTTATTAATGTAATTAAATAAATGCTATTATTGATTAAATAAAAAAAATACTTGGAGAGGTTTTCTTCATTCTTTATATAGGGAAACTCTCTAATAACTTGTGATTTTTTTTCTATCTTACTAGTCGCAATTAACTTTAAAATCTTATCATTTCCATCCTATCTTTTATATGAGTGTGGTGATATGTTTTGAGTCCATTTTCTCGAATCAAACTTATCTTGATGGAAAGATCCTTGATCCTTGTTTGTATTGATTTTGAATCTCATTAGTCATATTAGTGGGGGTCATATCACCAAGTATAAAGGTTATGAGCTTAAATTTACATGTTATCTTCCTAACCGGTCAAAATCCTTGTGTTTTTAACCTTGTTGAAATCTTAGATCTCTTTACTTGATTATTAGTTTTTTTTTGCTTTCTTGAATTAATGTCTTACCTTTGTCCTAAGATGCTTTTACTACTATACTTTCTTTAAAAGATTTATGCACTTATTCCGACATTAAAATAAAACATTAAAGATGGAATCATTTATAATCATGACATTATTGAAGAAAATTACAAGAGAGAGGTTATTATCATTGAAGTTTGGGAGGAGATCATGTCAAGTGATCTAGAAAATGTCATCTTATATGTTTTAGCATTGTATCGTTTATTTTTGCATTTCCTATAAATGACTTGTCCTCTAATTCTTGTTGACATAGTACTTTCACTAAGTTTTCTTATTATATTTTTCTTTAGCATTCATGTTCCTTTCTTACAAGTCCTCTAATTCTTGTTCCATAAGAGCTAGCCAAAATTATTAGCCTAGAACTAAATTTATGTATTTCTAATAATACCTTAGATAAGCTACCTTAGTATAGTACTCAATCATATTAATAATTTTTATTCTATACCATAGCTAAATATCCTATTTACAATTTCTTCACTTGAATATCTGAACTCACTGAAGTATGTTGACAACTCATCATTATCATGATTTTCATTATATGTTATGTCTTATGAATCTTATGGTTTATCATTTGTTTTTACTTCATGATTGCATCAATGGCTGGTTAAATGCATATTGGTCTTCATCATCCTTATTAACCTCAACAGATATATCTACTATAAGGTTATAAAAGTGTGAAGTTTATGACACTTTTCCTATCCAAATGCACCTCAATTTTCTAAAGTTTTCTTTTTTATTGTTTTTACTAAATTATTCATATCATTACTGTTAGAGTAGTGGATCCCTAAAGGCAATTGCCTTTGGCACCAGTCGTACAGACTTTATTAAAAATGATAAAGTAAGACATATTTCATTTATTCGATGTTCATCTTATGATGAATGGATATGATCCTAGATCAAATTTGATAAGTACATAACTTATCATATTTTCTCATATGTTTTATTTATGTTTTTATATTTTTTGTGTTTAATGTGTTTGTTTTAGTGTATTTCATGTTCTTTAGCGATTTCGTGCATATTGAGGAATGCCAAGTTGAATTGAGCCGAAACCAGGAAGTAAAGCAAGAAGAAGACAAAGAGCACTTTTCTGCCAGCTGACATAGGCGTGTTACTAGACAGGCACTGGCTTGTCACTCAGCTGACACGGGCATGTCAACATGGGTGTGTCAGTTAGGCGGGAAAACAAAGGCAATATGCCCAGACCTGGTTGTGTCACTCAACCATGTCCAATACAACGGACACGCACAGCGAACACGGGCATGTTTGATGGGCGTGTCATTTCCTCTATAAATAGAAGAAGAGTGTCTTCAAATCAAAAAGATTCAATAGAGGTTAGAGAGATAGATACTAGAGAGATAAACATGGTTTAGAGCTTTTCCGGTGATCCGAGATGATTCCCGACGAGCGTCGTCGAGGTTCTGCCAGATTTGCATGGTAGATGGCTTGGAGCTTTAGGAGCGAGCCGAAGGTTGAGATTTAGATTGAAGATTCCTGATCTATTCGTCGTGGATCGTTTCAGTTTTCATTTCGAACCCTTAGATTTTTGTATTAGGTCTTGAATTGTGTTTAATTTGTATTCTATTTGATTATTGTTGAATGGTAGATATTTATTGTATGAATGAATTGATTTAGAATGGGTTAATTGATTTTG
>JANIMX020000275.1:80452-93203 GCA_024582655.2 Erythroxylum kunthianum | reverse complement strand
ACACAAATAATTATCTAATTAAATCAATCATCAAAGGGTCACAAATAATTCAAACAATAACTCCTAACAATTAATTAACTAGAATTTGCAAGGAAGAGAAGGAAAAGAGCCTAGAATTAGTAAAGAAGACAGAGATTATGCAAAGTTTAAAGTAGCAAATGGTTAAGAAAGGAGAATTTATAGCAAAATGAATAAAACCTAAAAAAGCAACATGAGTTTGAAATTCAAATGGAACAAATCTTTTAGCTTCCAAAATGGGTGCGTAGTTAAAAGTTTGAAACACAAAAGATTCTTGATATAACTATTGTGCCCAATGTTTCCTTTTAATCAAGTACTATTTTTGGTTAAAGGTTGTATGAAGATTATCTCAACGACACTTCCAGATTTCTTCTTCTTAAGATTGTTCTTGGTTCTTGAACTTCTCAAAACCACTAGTCTATATCTAAGAATTCGATTAATAGCCTTGAACTCGTTTTTACAAGAGTTTAAAAGGTTTTCAATACGAGGGTAATTGTTGATAGCCTAACTGAAATTTGTCTGATTTAGCCCAAAGATGAAAATGGTAAATTGTTAAGATTTCTAGAAGTCAACTAGATTGTTTAGGAAATCATAAACGAGAGAATCGGTTAGGAATTCCAAGATTTGGAAGCCTAGGTGGTTGATACATGGTTAATGTGCGTTTTAAAAATAATAATACATAAAAGGTCGTTAGTTAGAATGTAACCATTATTGTAATTGTGTTGGGAGTTAGGTAATTACATAAAAATTATGTTGGGGTAGTTGAAATGAAATGATTGTATAAACACAATGACATTACAATAAGAAATGAGGAATTAGGCTGCTCAAATACACACAACCTATCATTGTTTCCCGTTTTCTTTGTATTTTGTAGTCATCATTTGTTTAAATAAAAGTATTCTTTTAACTTAAATATTAAGCCCCGACACTTTTTAGTATTTAACAATTGGGTAATTTAAAATTATGTTCTTTAAGTTTTCCAAAACCCACTTACCCTGTGTTTAGAAATTAGCTTTTTTTTTGAAGAATTCTTCTCTGACATGTTACAATTCTAAGAAACAATCAACAATCATATATTTAGTTAATGATAAATTAGATTATAATAAAAATTAATTTGAATGACTTTTATAAGTTATAAAAATTAAAAGAAAGTAAAATATAAACCTTAACCAAATATTTTTATTGAATTTAAAAAAAAATTGCAGTAAAAACAAATATATGCTAAACATTTAGATAGCACATAAAATATTATACAAATAAAGTGTTTTACTTTTAAAATTTTACACAATAAGTTTATAGTTTGCATTAAAATTTAGAATTAGTTACCCATTTATCATTTGAATAGAAGATTTAATAGGTATTTTAAGTATGTCGACCATCAAAACCTTCTTAAATTATACCTTTAGTATTTTTTTATTAATTAAAAATAAGACTGTTAAATTACGGTGGATTAAATTATGTTAGATAAATTTTAGAAATATTTTGATTATTTTAGCATAAACCAAAATAAAACCCAATGGCTGGCTGGCGGCTTAGTTTACACACGGGAAAATTAAAGAGCCATAGAAATAGAATGCAAGATTCGAACACATGAAACTCGGGATTTACTTCTTTATTTATTCATTTATTATTTGTCTCTTTTTCTCTCTGCACCGCCAAACAAACACCTTCTTCTCCTTTCTCTGCCTTCCCTTTCCATTTCTTTCTGAAAGAACCCAGACAATGCAGAGGCCTATTAATCAGGACCATCGTTCCAGATCCTCAAGGCCCGCCACAGTTCACGGCTGTGCCCAGTCCGGAGATCTTTCTGGCTTCCAAAAGTTGCTCCGTGACAACCCTTCTCTTCTTAATGAACGAAACCCTGTCGTATGATTCCCTCATTTCTTCCATATATTGCTGATTATTTTTTGCTTTACGGATGTGCGCATTTGCATGTTTAATCATTCTTCTATGTGGGTTTTTCTTTTCGTTTCTTGTTCCTAATTGGTGACTGAGACTTGCTACGATCAGTGGTAAAGATTGTATTTTTTAGGTTTCTACTGGAATTTAATGGCTGTTCATATTTTTTGTTTATTCGTTGATTGGATTTCTGGGTTGTCGTTGGTTGAATTTAGATCCGCATGGTTTACTTGTTTGACCTCCGTTTACTTCGTTGCTTTCGTTGCGAAAATTCCGCGACCTTTTCCAAGACGAGCAAGATAAAGCTTTTGTCTTTTTCAAATATTAATTTCAGGATGCGGTTGATAACTTTCGTTGAGATAGGCGTAGTGAGACGTGTACTTCAAAGGACAAGGAATTGAGAAATGGTTTTGTTGACGCCATCAGGGATGATGAAGCCAGATCTAGGGTAAAGAGAATTGTATGGAGATGAGTGACTTTGTTATCTTCTAGGCCATCAAGATTTTTGCATACTTTTCTAAACCTTATACTTATTAAACCCTTGCTAATGGGATCTTATCTGTTGTATTCTGGAGAAGGCTGTCTGGATTCTGGTTATGTTTGCATTACTTGGTTGATAAGGGTGTCGTGTCAAAGGGGTTAATAATTGCTTGCAATGCAGAGACTGCAGATAGGCTTTAGGACAAGCTTGATGCAGAAGAAGCCGTGAATTATGACTTCAATATAGTCTTGGGTGCAGTCCACTGATACTAGACACTGATAACTGTTCCAATCTTAATTTCCTTGACTTGATTGTTAATGAGTAATGAATCTCTCATGTATTAGAAATGGATTGTGGGGCAGAGCAGTTAATTTTAAGGGTTAAGTTCATATCTGAAATGCCATATTGGCTTAGGGCAACTTCAGTGCCAATCATCAAAATGCCGTAACCATTAACAGCAAAGAGCTGAGATATATTGATTTTTAACTTAACTGACATTATCTTATATTTCAGTGTTGGCATCATTCAGCATACATGACTTCTTTTTAGATTTTGTAATGTGTATGCTTTTGTGGCTTTGACTCAACGTGATCCTTGTTTATAAATGGTTGAACTTTGCCATTCAATTGTAGTGCAACTGTCCTTACAGCTCAACTGCACTAGGTTTAGAATCAAATGCACAATTGAGTGTGCTTCCTCATTTAGTTTTTCTTTTTCTATTTGATGTTTTATTTTAGTATTTGAACTGCAGATGGCCCAAACTCCACTTCATGTTTCTGCTGGTAACAATAAGGTAGAAATAATTAAATATTTGCTCAATTGGCAAGGAGCAGAGAAACTTGAACTGGAAGCTAAGAATATGGTAAGCATAGTTTGCATTTTATGTACACTTCTACAAAAAGTGGTGTTTATCCACTTTTGAATATCAAATCCACTTCTGTTAATTGATGTCTTTGATTGTGGGATGGACTGAATGTTGCAGTATGGAGAAACTCCATTGCACATGGCAGCTAAGAATGGGTGCAATGAGGCTGCGCAGTTGCTGTTATCTCATGGTGCATTTGTTGAAGCTAAAGCAAATGTGAGTTTCCTTGGCGATTCTTTACCCATGTTCTGTTGAGTTCAATTAACAATGGAGAGTATGGAAATGATTTTTTTCATTCTGCTCCGTTTGTTTGTGGTTGCATATATTCAGAATGGAATGACACCATTACACCTTGCTGTTTGGTACTCTATCAGAGCAGAAGACTGCTCTACTGTCAAAACTTTGCTCGAGTATAATGCTGATTGCAGTGCAAAGGATAATGTAGTTCACATTTTTATTTGTTGAGGATTATTACATTAGTTTTATTGCTTTCTATCTTGTGGATTTAGATATATAACATTGGATTGGCAGGAGAGGATGACTCCTCTGGATCATCTCGCACAAGGTCCAGAAAGAGTGGAGTTACGTGAATTATTGCTCTGGCATTCTGAAGATCAGAGGAAAAGAAGAGCACTTGAAGCATGCAGTCAAGCAGAAGCTAAGATGGAAGAACTTGAAACTGCACTTTCTGGGATCGTTGGGTTGCATGAGCTCAAGTTACAGCTAAGGAAATGGGCAAAGGGGATGCTTTTGGATGAGAGACGCAGAGCCCTTGGATTGAGAGTTGGAGTAAGAAGACCTCCACATATGGCCTTTCTAGGAAATCCTGGGACAGGTAATGTTGGTTTGATTTGATTGTCATAGTCTTTGTAAGCACTGCTGCAATAAAGGGAAGAAACTAGAAAAAGGAAGAAAATCCATTAACCACTCTGCTGTGTCCTCTTCTGAGTGACAGTTCATCTTTCTTTAGACTTACCTGGACGCAGAACATAAATTCATTTCTGTATAATCCTATGTACATTATATTTTTGGTTCTATTTGGCTCAGTAGGTTTTGTAGTTGTTTAGTCTGGGCTTTTTCGAATAGAGGATTGGTAACTTGCAGTTTTTCAATTTGTTTTATTTGATACAAGTACTACCCATATTAGAGAAACTTATATTAGATGTAAAAGAAAAAGTACAGACAATGCTTCCTCTTTTATACTAGTTCATAATCTGTCTCCTCTTTATAAACAAAATGTTTAATACTTCATACAAATTGGAAAGATTCAATTAATCAGTCAAAAGACTTAAAACTCTAATCTAGAAAAGTTATAGTGCAGAACTATCCAAAATTTTAATTTAAATATGGCACAAGTAGAATTTGATCCTCCTTAATCTCTTTTCAGTTTCTCATATTGGTTCTATTTCTTTATTCTGATAGCCAGATTGTTTTCATTTTCTACAGGGAAAACCATGGTAGCACGTATACTTGGAAGGCTACTCCATATGGTGGGAATTCTGCCTACTGATCGGGTGACTGAAGTGCAACGCACGGATTTAGTTGGTGAATTTGTTGGTCACACCGGACCTAAGACTAGGAGGAAGGTAAGAACAACATTTGGAATCAATAATTATCCTATTATTGGTAACCTGATATTGGTTTTCTTTTGACAGATTAAAGAAGCAGAAGGGGGCATTCTTTTTGTAGATGAAGCATATCAGCTTATTCCGACCCAAAAAGCAGATGATAAGGACTACGGGATAGAAGCTTTAGAAGAGATCATGTCTGTTATGGATGGTGGAAAAATTGTGGTGATATTTGCAGGGTATAGCGAGCCAATGAAGAGGGTGATAGCGTCCAATGAAGGTTTCTGTAGAAGGGTTACTAAATTTTTTCATTTCAATGATTTTACTGCAGAAGATTTGGCAAAGATTGTCCACATCAAGATGAATAGTCAAGAAGAGGATGGTTTACTCTATGGATTTAAGCTACATTCTTCATGCAGTACAGATGTTGTGGCAACACTGATAGAAAGAGAAACAACTGAAAAGCAGCGTAGGGAGATGAATGGTGGAATAGTTGATACTATGCTGGCTAATGCTAGAGAAAATTTGGACCTAAGGCTCCATTTTGACTGTGTAAATACTGAAGAGTTGTGTACAATAACCTTAAAGGATCTGGAAGCAGGCATTCGGTTGATCTCGCGGTAACGATGAAGCATAGATGTCGTTTTAAGGAAGAAGATATCAATAGATAAGTAGACTAGCAAGTAATTCATCATTCTTCATTAATGTTCCATTTCCCAATTTGAGAGTTTGTGTATGTACTACTCTACTACTTCTAGTGAGGGCCTTTCTTTCTAATTCATTCATTATTTAATTGTACCAAAAAAGAAATTTCTTTAAATAGATTATCAGTTAAAATTTGAACCAAATCTACAAATGAAATTATTCTTGTTGTTTGAGTAACATCTCAATCAACAAGTTTAAGCGTACAAGATATTACTATTCTCCAACTCAATTACAAAAGGTTTGTCTGTTTGTTTAATGTATTTTCATCACTAAATCCAATTTGTTTTCGTATTTTCATGGTGCTTGGATTGAGCAATTTCAATCTTAATAGGCTTCAACCCTCGGATTGATATTTACAAGGATGTACTGTAGACTAAATATGTGTACATAATTATTAAGAAAATAGAGATTTTTTCTAGTTTGTTTATTTGGCCCATGAGAAATCAAACGTGTGCATGATATGATATGATATGATATGAGCGCAACTAACCAGAACCAGAGAGACTTGTTCTTTCTCCGGCCAATTTTTTCTGGCTACTCAAACACACCAGCGTCTGTGTAACTGTCTGTAATTATGGCGTCAATACTCTCTTCTACTTCTTCGCTTGTTTCAACTTCAAGGACCGATTATTCATCATCTTCTCTCCGTCTTATCCAATTTAAAACTAAACTCAACCCCATCTTCCCAAGACCATCAATTTCATCTTCTTCTCTCCGCTGCTCTGCAAAAGCCTTTTCTTTCTCTTCCAACAACACCCTCCTAGATGAAGATGTTTCGGCCTCTCATTTCTTGCAGAATAATTCGATTGCTGATTTTATGAGGTTCAAGAGAGGCTCTGACAATAGCGGGGCCGAGTTGCAGACCGCTGTTGTTAGTTATAGGAAGAGGTTCCCTTGGTCACTTCTCAAGCCTTTCCTAAGGGTACTCTCAACTGGGTTTGCCTCAGTTTTGATTCTCTTACTTGCCAGGTTTTAAAAATATTACTTTAATTATGCAGGTTGATTTGGTTTCAACCATTCACATTGCGGATAAAGAGTATGCTCTATCTTTCTTTAAGTTGTTTCTCTTTTTAATTATTATGGAATTATCGATTGATTTATTACTGTTAAAACCTTAACTTTTATGTGTTTTCTTTGGGAGCTTGCTAAAATTTGTACTTGTTTTATCTGACGTTGTGATCTCATGAATTTTAGTTTTACCAGGAAACACGTTGATGCGTCTTTTTTTCCTTTTCCTATCTTCTGTGTTGACTTTCGCGTGCAGGTACTTTGAGACTCTGCAGAAGGAGCTTGACAATTATGATTGTGTACTTTATGAGATGGTCACGAGTAGGGAGTGTCTAGAGAATAGAAGAAATCCTGCTGCTGCAAAGAAACTGAAGGGTTCGCGCACCAAGGGATTTAGCATCATAGGATTTATTCAGCGACAAATGGCTAGAATTCTTATGCTTGATTTCCAGTTGGACTGCCTCGATTACCAGGCTGACAACTGGTATCATGCTGATCTTGACTATGAGACTTTCCAGCTGCTTCAGGTTAGATTGGCTGTCCCTTTTGCAGGAAATTGATGTTATGCGCAAAATTTTCTTCCTTTCATGTTTGCTTTGGTCATCAAGGTATCAGTTGGATTTGCGGTCTTGTGCTCTTCCAAGAAAGATGAGGTCCTGTCAGAAATGCATGGGACTTTTGTACGGGGGCTTCCTGTTTGACAATTTTGGAAGCTATGTTGCATGAAAGCTCTTGTTCTTTTCTTCTTTCTCCCCACATAAAGTTGTTCCAAATGATTCTTAGCTACTAGTGGTTTTAAACTCAACCCTTTGTACATGGCTCTTTTGTTCTCATTTAAATACATTTTTCAACATTTTATGGCATGGAGTTTATGAAAGATCAGCTTCTAGATCTGATGTTGTATGACAAAATTTACAGCTCGAAAAGGGTGAAAGTTTCTTCACATTTGCTAGAGATATGACTCTTAAGTCAACAAAAGCCTTGATGCAAACGAGTTCGATCAGGGAAGACCTTGGTCCTTGGAGATCGAAACTTCTATGGGCTTCTAGAGTACTTCCTATGCCACTTGTAGGCCTTTTCATCATTGGAACTGTTTGTGATGTGGGACTTCAAGCCTCAGAATATCCAGAGCTAGAAGCATTGTCTAGGCTTGACTTTGGTGCTGCAATGAAGGTTTTCCTGGCAAGGCGTCTTACATCTGAGTATGTGCTCTCCACTAGTCTGCTTTTCTTATATGATAGGAACCTTGATTAGCTCTGTGCTGCGATGAGATTACTTTGGTGAATTCTGGAGTTTTCTTCTTATACCTATTTCTGGGGAAAGAGACTTCACTGTTATAGATCTCGGAGGGGAATTATTTTGGTGTCCTGTTTACAATAAGATATACAAGTAAAGGTGCAAATATGCCATTGGACTATAGTTTGATATTAGGACCATTTTCGGTGACGATGTGTCTAGTTTTGGTAAAAATGAGAAATAAATGAACCGAGTAAGAACAGAATGTACACACCATGCCAATTGCAATTCTTGGTTGATTTTGAGCCAGACATTAACATTCTTGTCTTTAGGTCTATTGATACTCTTTGTTTCCTCTTATAGCTGAGCAATTTTTGGTCACAGCTGAATACCATGTTTGACGTCTCATGAATTATGAATATAGCACAATCAGTACCTGAAGAATGAGGAATAAGAAAAAGGGCACGGATCTGTACACACAGTCATCAATCACCTAACTGCTAAATGGTGGAGGAATTTTAGAACCCTCCTGCCACTAGGTTCAAATTCTGGTTTAGCCGTTTATCCTTCTTAACATACCAACTAAGAAATATGTTGTGTAATGATAAACAAAGAAGCAATTGTTATCTTCTATGAATGTGTCCATTAATTAAGGGACTGAATGAAGGGATATTTTCAAAGGTTCACACAGGAGACTGCGGATATAGAAGAGCAATCAGTTATCATTGGTGAAAGAAACAGAGCTGCTACTGAAGCACTTCAAAGAGCAATTGATGATGGTCGCAATACAATCGCCATATTATACGGCGGTGGCCACATGCCAGACTTGGGAAGGCGTTTGCGGGAGGAGTTTGAATTGGTCCCATCTCGCGTGCAGTGGATAACGGCATGGTCTATAAGGAGCCGAGTATTGAACACCAGTTCCCTTCCTTTTCTGAAAACAATAGCCAAAGTTTCAGGTTGGCCATTGAACCGCTACCAGACATTGGCATTGCTCATCTTTTCATCAGTTCTTGCATTAGATCTTTGGTTTTGGGAGCTGTTTTTTGGCACTTCATTCAAGTGGCTTTCCATAGTTGCCAACGAATTCAATCATTACATCAATACTATACAGATGATGTGAAACGTCATACTGTTGATATGAACAAAGTGTAAGAAGGAAACCTCCACAGATTTGAAGCTCAACATTGTTTGCAAGGAGCAAGTTATATCCTAGCCATTTTGCAAGGGAGATCTCAATTGTGGCATGAAATCCACCTTTGTGTTAGGTTAAGTTCATTAGATGTTTTGCTAAATAGTGCGATTCATTGTATGTTTGTTTTTATTCCTCATCTACAGCAACACTTTTCAATCATTATATTGTCATTGTTGGTTTGGATGAGAAAATTCAGGTTCCATGGCACCAAAATTAGTGCATCTTATTTGACGGTTGACTGCTTCAGGTTGGGTTGGTATTACCTAGTACTTGTGCCAGCTTTTATCCAAGACTGACTTTATGAGCTTTTTTATTTTTATTTTTTGCATGTTGACTAGTTTCATATATTTGGAGCACTAACTTTGGAGTAATTGATAAGATGACTCTTTTGTGACTGAAAGGTCACGGATTCGAGTTATAGAAATAGTCTCTTCGTAAAAAAATATAAGAGAAAAGATATGTACAATTGATGTTCATCCTCGCAAAGCGGGGAAATTGGATTTGGTGTGTTTGTATTTGTTTTAGTTTCATATATTTGCCATCATTCCATGATTAATTTGGCTACACTTAGAAAAGCTTCAGCTCAACACGGTGACTTTCTGAAGAGTACCATTACGTTGGGGCTAAAGCTAAACTAATCTAAGCCAGCGCCAACATTTGTATGATTACACACACACACAAGTATAGAAAACAGAGATATGGAGTCATACGGCCAAAAGGGATTCATCTTATTCAAACTGACATTTGCCGACTCGGACTCTTCTGGAGATGGAAACTCAATAGTGTACGACTCTTTCCAAAGCTTGCTGTTCCTTTTTCCCTAACCAGCCACTAATTACCATGAAGAAGCAACGGCAATCTCTCCACGCGGGATGAGAATTCAATCTTTTATGTTTTAATTTTAACATTATGGGTCATCTACAGATTGGATTGGAGAAGAAGAGGAAATGTTTACTTTGTTAGGAAGCTAACTAGCTAGGTCAGCCAAGTTTCGTCTTTTTTTCCCATAGCACGCATCAATACATTAACATCTTTCTTCCATTCTTCTGAGTTTGCTTCATTGCATGTCCACGTTGCTTTTAGTCGACATGCATGTTTATACTTACTGGATTTCAACATTCCTAAGTGGAAAGATATTCTTAGTCCTTAACCATCAATCCTATAAAGAAATGAAAATCAAAATCTGTGCCATTACTCAAAAGGCCAGATTGCATTGTTTCCTTCCATCTTCGAATCATTAATCAGGGATTACTTGCATTTTCCATCAGTTCTTATCCTCACATGTTGAAATGTAAATTTATCATATCTTGTGAGTTTTGGCAACTTCCTTGTTCTTACCATAGATATGTCGGATGGAAATAATTGTTTGAAATACAAATAAATCAGAAACTTCTTTCCTTATGAAGAAGATAAATCCTTCAGTATGTTGTAAACGTGGGCAACCAATTACGTTGTCAAATGTTCTTCTTTTCTTTTTTGTTCTTATCGTTTTGGCAAGTAGTCATGCTCTTATTTAATTTCAGAGTGATTGAAAATTCATATGTGAGAAAGGGCAGAACCTACTCAAAGTCAAAGCTTGATTAAGAGGTGCAAGGCCAGGCCTAATGCAAAAAGATTGAATATATACACAATTTCTGTCTTCTTCATCAAGTCTTTTGTGTTATACAATAATTTATGTTAAAAATTTTGATAAAAAATTAATATACATCTTTCTTTAAAAAGATTTTGAGGGTGAAACGATGAATATGAATCAGGTCCAAAATATTTCTAAAGGAAGTTAAGAGTGCACCGAAAACTTAATTGGAGTTAGGTTGTCGAGCTCAAGACAGCCTTTTTATATTTTACATATGATTATCTATATTTAATATTTTATTTTATTAAATATTAAAAGTATATTATATTTATTGTCTATATGATAGTAAATTAATTTTCATTTTTATTTATAATTATATATTTTTATTTATAAATAATAAATAATTAACTTAATTCATTTTTTATTAATAATAATAATAATAAATTCTTACTATTTCAACATTAATATAGGTCTTATCAAGACCTTTAAGAGCATCATTAATATCAATATATTTAGTATACATGCTAGATATGCTTTCATCATGCTTCATTTCAAACAATTCATATTAATGTGTTAGCATTCTTACTTTGCTCTCCTTTAATTAATTGGTTTCCTTTTTGTAACTCCTAAAGTATGCCAAATTTCACGAGTCATGTCACACATATAGACTGTATTAAATTTATTTCTTCGTAATTCACAAAAAAAGATGTGTATGATACTACTACTTAAGGACAATAATCTCTTATCTTGAGGTTCACATTTTTCTTTTAATTTGAGTATATTTTTGTTATATCGAATTTTAATAGGAATAAAAGAACCAATTGAAACTATTTCCCTTAAGTCTACACTTTTGGCCATTAAAAAGAATCTCAGCCTAATTTTCTAATCATTCCTATTAAAGAAAGGCAGTCTACTAATGCTTTGTCCCTTTTGGTTGAATGATGGTGATAATGCTCCTAAATATGCCATTATATTTTTTTCTATAAGATTTTGTTAGAAATGTTAGCCTAATAGACCCACGATGATATCACTTTTTAGTCCCTAATGATACCTAAAGAGGGGGTGAATTGGGTATTTATAAAATTCAATAATTTTTTTTTCTAAACACATTAATAACAATAAATATAAATAAGAATGAGAAAATTATTTAATATAAATTAATTAAAAAATTGAGCAATAATTTAAATAGGATAGAGAAGAGAGAATGCAAATCAATTTGTAGTAGTTCAATAAACAACCTTTGCCTACATCCATTCCCAAGACTCTTCTTGAAATTTCAGTATTATTCTTCTTTTAAGGCTGAATAAACTTTGTATAATCTTTCTGAGTAAAGAGGAACCTTTCTTACAATCTTCTTTCAAGATGAAGAGAAACCTCAATCTCATGTGGCTCACCCCAAGTATAACAATATATTCCTCAGACCAAATATCGCAACTCAAAGTTCCTCACTTTAACACTTGATAACTCAAAAATGTCTTTACTCATACAAATATAACACAATGATGCTCAAATGATTGAAAAATTATTTGAAATGTGTGTATACAACACTTAAAACCTTCTTGATGCTAAAACTAATGAGAAAATACTTATTTATAGTATTTTAGGAGCCCACTAGCCGTTGGAGCACTGGTCGACTAATAAGCATATTGATCGACCAATATGGCACATTTATAGCAAACTCAAGGTACAATAAATTTAATAACTTTAACTTATATTGGTCAACCACTAACTTATATAGGTCGACCAATTACCCCAAAAATATGATTTTAACACCTTCAAATGATCAAACTTAATTTGAGTAATGCAATTATGAATTAAACTTCCCAAAATATTTCCCAAACTTTGTTTAAATGATTGAGAAGCTTTTATATTAACACAAAAGTTTCAATGCCTTTTAATGAATGTTAGACTCATGCAATGAAGTGAAATAAATTGTTTATTCCTTTTAGAGCATCGAATTAACAAAGTGAGATTACAATTAGTATTTCAGGTTTTTTAGTGATTTTGTGCATATTGCGGAATGTCAAGTTGAATTGAGCCAAAACCGGGAAGAAAAGTGAGAAGAAGATCAAGATCAAGATTCTGCCAACTTACATGGCGTGTCACTTAGCTGACATGGGCGTGTCACCGTGGCCGTGTCATGTTGGCGGGAAACATCAAACCGTGTCCATTTTAACGGACACGCCCAGCAAACACAGGCGTG
>JANIMX020000274.1:3107317-3117800 GCA_024582655.2 Erythroxylum kunthianum | reverse complement strand
CAATTCACACCAAGTATCGCATTTCCCTACATTCTTCATCAATGCGAGAGCTGAGATATTAGTTGCTGAGAGTTGTTTTGATTATTAAGGTTTGCATGAGATGGGCTTATGAGCAAGGTGTTAGCATTGTCACAAAAAGCACCAATAAGGTAAGAATGCAAGAGAGCATCGATATATTTAACTGGAATTTAAGCACTGATGACTTGATGAAAATAGATCAAATTCCACAAAGTAGAGTTTGTGTTGCGGAACTTTTTGTCTCTGATAGTGGTCCTTATAGATCTCCAATGGAGCTTTGGGATGGAGAGATGTAAGGTTCACTGTGAAAAAATGTTGATGTTGACCAAACTTCACGAGAAACTTGTTACTATGGTACCCAATTGCTTGTTTGCAATTAATGCATATAATTATGTATTTATTTAGTACAAATTATTTAGATTTATTTAATTTTATCAATAATATTTGATGATTAATAATGAAGTTAAAATTATTAAAATAATAACAATTGAAAAAATGATGTAATCATAATTTGGAAAACAAATTATATTAAATTATTATTCTGAAACTACTGTTATTATAAACTTTAACAAAAAAGGATAACATGTATTTGTTTATAGCTATTTAAAGTGGCAAACTTACGTTTTATATAATCTATCAATAAAAGAATATAAAATTAAAAAGATAGAGATATAAACATACATAATGAATTTAATAAAACAATTAACTATATTATCAGTCATAATATTTTTTTGAAGATAAATACTTGATTAAGTAAGTTGGAGTTGTTGCAAGAGTTATAAGAATAAAATAACCGTAGACATAAGACAATTATCTAGCTAAACAAGTAGCCACGAAGAAAACTTCTTATGTAGGTAATTAGAGAAAGAAAACAACTTGCATCTTGGTTTATGACTTTTTATCTACGTAGCTCAGCAGTAGAGTTCCTTTTTTTGCAATCGGTGTTCATTAAATGCACCTGAAGTATATGATCCAGTGTTAATCTACTCAAAAGATAAAACTTGGTAACTTTCTGGCACTTTTTTAATTTGCAATACACTATTTATGGCAAGCATAGTTATAGTATTAAAATGTCACAATTTACCCCGTTGCATTGAAGATGAAATTGAAGCATAACAATTTAAGCATCTTAGATTTTAGTAGAATTTGTTATGTTTGAGTAGCCTTGTCTTGGAAAATTCTCTAGTTCATTTCCGTTCTGCTTGGATAAACCATTTTCTCAAACGATATTCTAAATATAAGGGAATCACCTTTGCATCTTCATTGCTTTAGAATTATCCAATAAATGATGTCAAGCCACTCCAATGTTGGACAAATTAGATTACAAAGCTATTTTATCTCTTCCAACAAGTAAGAGGAGAAACTACAATGGAATAATAGATGGTTTATAGACTCAAATTCTTATTTCCAAAGAGTGTGACAATTTGTAACGTTGGAATTGGCAAATAGTCTGTCCGTCATGATTAGTCTCCTCTAATAACAAGCCAAAAGATGGAAGAAACCTTTGGGATTGCCTATTTATACCACACCATTTTCTATTGGTATACTTTTGGGGCTTTATTCTCTGGGAGAATACACGGTTGTCACAATAGACATACAAACTAAACAAAGCAAAACTGAACATATTACACATGTGTAGCTATAAGCCTATGCAAAAGGTCAGAAGCAAATCGCATCTCATTGATAACAAAACATGTACATGGTATTCAAAAGTATAGGCCTTTTGGCCATTTACAAACATTTATCAAAAATAAGATACAACAGATACAATATTAACCTGAATCTAAAATAAATCCTTTGGCCTTTCCGGTATTTCGTGTCCCTGCTGGCTATCTCGATCTCCTTGACCTTCGCGGAGGAAATAAACCACTATGCTAAGCTTACAAAGCTTGGTGGGAAAATTTAACATAACATAACACTAATGTCTAACTAATAGGATGGAAAACATCAGTATATACAAGGAAATATATCAGAGTAAAATAGAATAATAGGCATAGGCCATAAGCAGACACTTGAATGTATCATAACCAAACCTAATCGTATGCAGAATAAAACATAAGAATCAAAAACATAATCAGAACAAAAGTAGTATTAGAACAGAACAGAATATCCAAACTTATTTTGTACCAGGAGTGTGTAAGAACACGTTTTCAAAACTGTTTCACAATAGAAAACATAACAACCGCTAATCCTTTAAATAGAAGTTGATAATGGGTCTTTATCAGGAGATACCATTAGCATCAAAATAGGAGAGACCGAGGTCTAGATACAGGAGAGACTGAATTCTAGATACAGTATAGACAGAAGTCTCGACACTGCAGTGTCACAGGAGCAGCTGCAAACTCTTCTAGGCATGCCTATTTATCGACTACTAGGACTTACTAGTCTAAACCAGTTCATATATCAAGCAGAAATAAAAACACACGCAACGACAACATATACCAAAACATGTAATCAAGCAGATATAAATATGAAATGCAAGGCAGAATTGCATTATATAATAGACATGACTACTAACCTTTTTGGGCTAAATTCTGTTCTAGACATTTATTCCTACCTATATTATCTTTCTTTTTCCATAAGGTTTATACATTTTGATGTAGTATCTTCAGTAATAGACCCAAAATACCACAGACTACTCAAAACAGAAACGGAACCAGGACAGATTGACAGGACAGACTTCCTTCGCGACTTTCACATGGCTCCTGCACTTTTTAGACCATGAGCCCTTCAGACAACTTCTTCCTTTTTGTTTAAGCTTTCCAACGAAACCAAGTTCATGCTATTTAATTTAGTATTCTGGGAGATATAGCCAGAAAACTTTGTATTGTTCTAACTCATGGGTAGAAACACAAAACATACTTCACGTCATATTTTGACCTTCTTAATAATAGAACTAACATTTGAGTTATTCATACCAACTCTTCCTATTTGTCTTATCTTTTCAATGAAAATGAGTTTGTGACATTAGGTTCAGTAGTCTGATAGGTATTCCCAGAATACTACAGACCGTTCACAAGCACGTTCACAATCAAGATAGATAACAGGGCAGAAACATAAAATTGACTTCCAGTCAGATTTTGGACCCCTTAGAGATAGATTTTCAAAGTGAGGTCTTCAGACCGAATGGAGCCTTACATGTGTAGGTTCCAATGCCTTAACAAGAACTGCCTTTGGACCTCTAGAATGAAAGATATGACCATTCAAATAATATAACCTTCCATGCCTTGTTCACTATGCTTCCTTCTTAACTTTGAGCTTTCTTTTCCTTGTATTCTTCCTTTCCTTTCACACAACCAACCTATTACACGTTAGATTCATAACTTTCCCACATCTTCAAAACGTGCCACACCAAAAAGGAGAGGAGAATTAAAGCAAAACTCAACCAAAAACCACAACTTTCTTACCTTTCTTTCACCTTCACAAGAATTACCACAAATTTCTCTCTAAAAGCTTCAAAATCAACTCTTTCTCATTCTTCTCCACCCTTACGAGCTCTCTTACCTTCTCCGTTCTTGTTTTGCGAAAAATAGGGATTTAACAAGGATTTTAACAAGTTTAAAATGAAGAAAAAACCATGTTGTTTTATGAAATATGGTCTAGGACCAAGACAAATGACTCAATCTTATTGGTTTCTACTAACCTAATTTTGTCTAGCCATATGGACAAAGAAACTGAGGTTTTTAGGCAATATGTTCTTCTAAACAATTGTTCCCCTATGTATTAGGTTTCTGAAGACACCAAGTTCATATTTTTAAGGCTAGTATTATGAGAGATATACTCAGAATACTACATGCTGTTCTGAAATAGAGGCAGAAAAACAGAACTAACTTTAAATCAGTTTTTGAACCTCTTACAGGCAGAACTAAAATTCAATGTCTTCATGAAAATTATAGCCCTATTTGTCTATTTTCAAACACCCTCAAAACAACTCTGTTTAGGCGTCTGCAACTTAATTTACAACCAATTATTTTGTTTAGGAGTCTACAACTTAATTTACAACCAATTAGTCGAGCACTGTTCAGTAGATTCCTATAACCCAACAACTTGTACCAACCAAATTATCCTAATTGTTAACACCAATTACAATATACTTTCATGGACAAGAGATATTCCTTCTAAGATATAACTTGGGGCCTTACACTTTGGTTCTTAATAGTTGTTTATATGATATGTTGGAGAAATAAGCAAAGAAGTACCTCATATATTAAATTGAATCCCCTTTATTAAAGTTAGGTTTATAATTAGGAGCAATCTCTGCTAAGTTAGACTAGATCCTTTGATTAAGTCTTTGTTAATTATCTTTTAGGACATTTAAACTTTTTAAGTTAGAGAGCTAGCTACCAAGAAGGTTTGTTCTTATTGAAAAATTTACTTGACTTTTATCCTTCTTAATTAAAAAAAACAAAAATATTTCAAGGTTCTAATAGTTGTTATTAGAGCACTAATAAAGTTTAGATTAGTTTCTGAGAGAAGTAACAAGTCATCAGCAAAGAATAAGCTATAAATTCTCAATTTCTTGCATTTTTTTATAATATTGAAGTTTCTTTTCTAAATTATAACATAACCAACAAGTATAATAAGAACATTAATACACTATTTAAATAAGTATGGAGATAAGGAGTCTCTTTTCCTCATTCCTTTCCTACCTTTAGTAAGTTATGTTGGCTTACTATTCACCAAAATTCTATAGGATATTTAAATGAAGCATTGATCATTTTCGAAAGAGTGTTTGTAATTGTAGTTTTTAAAACTTTCTAAGCTAGAAGAATGTTATCACCAATTTTTTTTCCCTTTCATAAAAGTTCCCTGAGATGAATTGATATGAGCTTTCAAAACAATCTTGAGTCTTGAGGCTAGAATTTTTACAATGATTTTGTAAATTGTGTTGCAACTTGAGATATGTCTAACGTCCCTTAGAGAACTAGGATTATGAGACTTTTGGATAAGACTAATGTTGGGAGTCAAACCAACAAAAATAAAAATCAACTCTCAAAAATAATAAATTTGGTTCTTGTGGGAGTAGAGTCGTATCCACGAGGATTGGCTGAATTGTTTCTTTTTAACTTAATTTAAAAGGGAGTATAAACGATGAAGTAAGATAATTATAAAATAAAATAACAAGAAATTTAAATGACGTAACCAATAATAAACGAGCCTAGTCACAGGTATTTGGTGATGATTTCCTTACAATTGATGCTTGACATAAAGATTACTCTCTTTATAATGACGAATCGACTATAAACATTAATAAGCTTAGATTCTCTGCCTTTTCATAAAAATAACAATTACAAGAAAAGCTATTCTAATTATCCTTATTGTCAACTAATCCCATTCAAGTTGATGGAGTTCATATTGAAAATAGGTTTTAGCACAAGGAAGACATCGACTCCATCCAAACAAACTCAAGCAAGCTGTTTTAAATTGGATTAATTATTCACACTAGCATATAAAGAAGATTAAATTAATCTAATATACTAGTTTGTTACCTTATTGAATCAGTCAAACAAATACGGATTTGATGAATCAATTAACAAGATTAATTTTAATGGAAAAGAATAAAATATCTTTCAGCCAATTGAACAAAATACTTTAAAAATATTGTAGATAAAATTAAACATCCAAACAAAGAAAAGACTAAGCATTATATCTCACAGTTGTTGGATCAAAAATACCCTTGGCTAGAAACAAAATCAGCCGCTCATGTTCCTAGAAATCTCAAAAAGTAAAATTAGAAAAATCTCCAGTTCTGTGGCTCCTCTTTGCGTTTGTTTGCACTCCTTCTATTGTTGTCTATCTTCTTGTCTGCGTTCCTTCTTCTGCCTCTGTATTTTTTTGTCCTTGTATTTTTATGTCCTTCCTTCTCTCTTCTGTACATACGTGTCTCTGTCTTGTGTCTCTCCTCAGTTGCTGCTGTTATCTTGCGTATATCTCCCTGTTGTTATCTTTCCTGCTGCTGTTATCTTGCGTATATCTCCCTGTTGTTATCTTTCCTGCTGCTGTTATCTTAAGTATCTCCTGCTACCTCTATCTCCTCTGCCTATCCCAAATAGAAACAGAGTCCTAAATAGATGTGCTTCCAGATTAGTCTTCCAGTTGGAAATTGGGTCATCTACTAAATCCTGGGCAGATTCTCCAAAAATAGCATAAAGATTTCCTAGCATTGGCACACCTTGCAACCGATATGCTTCTACCTCCTTGATGCTGTGCATTTTCTGCTTTTGAATTATTATTTTTTGCCTCTGTCCTATGCTACGTCGTTTGGTTAGTAGAATTATTTTCTCTGCAACGTCATTTTTCTCCTCGTTGGTTTCTCTTGGCTGGGCATTTCTTCTTCTACTTTTGCACCATTATAGAAGCTTTATGTTAATTTTTGGACATGATATAAGCATTTTCAGCTTTTTAGTTATTCATAAAAGATGTAGGCTTGGATATTAGCTTTCTAACATAAATTGAATCATCAGAATACAACATATAAATCTCAAGATATAGTTAATTTACCAAGCACTGATCCAAATCTGAGATATGAGTTAAATCCCGACAACTTGCAAAAGACTTTTGAATGGCCAAATTAACTCCAAAATTTACGAAAGAATATAATATGGAAAGATCATGATGTCTAATTGAATTCATAAGAAGACAACTTTTAGATCCAGAATCTTCTACACTATGAAATCTCCAAATGAATTTGCAAAGTTCCTACTGAAAATTGTTCTGAAAACCTTCATTTTATGCCAATTTATTCCTAAATCATTCATATTCTCTCGAAACACACAATACTCATAAATTACTAAATTTAATGATAAAAGACTCTTAAAACATCAAGCATAATGGTAATAAATGTGTTACATTTAGCAATTATCAAACTCCCCCACACCAAACCTTTGTTTGTCCTCAAGCAAAACATCAATTCTCTCCCAAGCATTCTTAAACGTTCTAAATACTATATACCGAGAGAAGAAAACTATCAATTGTGTAAATTTTCATAGAATAAAATCTGTAGAAAGTTAAAACAACTTAGCAATCTAATCACTTTAGTGATATAAAGTATGCAAAAATTCTATGGACGCACATCTTGACAAGTTCTCTTAAGTGTTTAAAGGGTTCATTTTCACTCTAATCACAACAACAAGAGCTCATACATAGGCTTTCAAGAAAATCGAATCTCGACCACTATTAAAATTGGATAACATGAAAAAATCAATAAGGTCTTTAAAGGGTTGTAATGGGGCTAAAGTGACGGGTGATCGGAGCTTGAGGCGCAGTACCACAAATTCGAACTTGGTCAAATCCCCAGTACTATGCCAAAAACTTGAGGCTCTCTTGAAACCGCAAGTGCACGAGTTGCTCAAGTAATATCGTGGTGAGCATGAGTCGTTGTTCTACAAGGACAAGATTAGTATTAGCTCATACCTCGGATGTTGGTTTAGCCAGTCAAAAGAGAGATTGATTGCAAAAATGGTTAGTAACAATTAATCTAACTATCGACCTATTGGAGACATGCTTTTGGGATTGTGCTAGTTGATAGTGGTTGGTCTATCTAAAAAATTGATCACTCTGTTTGTCGGTTGTACTTCCTAAATGATCACTTGATTAAGAAATTATCTGGTTGAATCGGCGTTCTGCTGGTTTAGGTTAACACCTCTGTCGAGTGAGTTAACTCCTAGTCCCTAAACGTCTCACTGGAATCTCCATCGAGAATTCATAGGCATTCTTGATTTAGGGATCACACTAGGTTTAAGGAACGTTGATCGTGACGGTAGCCCGTTGACCCTGCCAGTTACAGCAAGAGAACATCAACACGAAGGTTTGTCGGGCTATCTTCAACGTACCCTAGGCAACCCTCAAACCCTATGGGTATTCTACTCGTACCACGCTCTGTCCAGTCAAATGGTACTAGAATCCTAACCAACTAAGAAACACTCGTTAATAATCAGAAATTCGCATTAAAAACAACAAGTATAAAACAACTTGACAATCTCATAAATCAGAAATAATAATTTATTCCATGCAATTAGAACCATAGTTCACAATATATAATTTAGTACATGTCAAAAGACTTAAAACAAGAATAAAAGAAAATATAACGACCCATGAGGAATGGGTCGGGATATCCACTTTAAAACTATGAATCTTGCTAAATCTTCAAGCTATCGGCTATCCACCATCATTCCGACATCAACCCACCCGAGAAATGGCGAGAATTCGTAACAAACTTGCCCTATCTCTCTCTATAATCGGCCTCCTTTTTCTCTTCGCGTTTGCCCTTTTTATAAAAGATGACACGCCCACATGGGCGTGCTGTGCAACGGCGGGAAAATTCCCTCCAAGCGACACGTCCATGTCGCCCAGTTGACACGCCCAGCGAACACGCCAGTGTTGGCTAGGCATTTCACGTGGGCATATCAGTTGACCATTTTCCAAAAGTTGCATATTCTCTTCGTGTTTCTTCTCGATTTTGGCTCAAATCATCCCAGCAGTCCGAAACATAAAGAATACCTAAAAAGAACTAAAAACAACAACTAAACAAACTCTTTAAACGCAATTAAACATAAAAATACATTAAAGACAAAGGGAAAAATATGATAAGTTATGTTCTTATCAAACTCCCCCACACTTAAGCGTTTGCTTGTCCTCAAGCTAAAACTCTACACCAGAAGACAAAATGAAAAGCACACACAGTCATACAAGCATGCAAACATGTAACACGAAAATTTTGATGATCATTGGCTTCAATCGAATGGAATTGATAAATTTTTAAACGAAAATCAATTAACGAGTTCTATTATATTAGCCTATTCCATCATGATTAAGCATGTTACTATAAATATGTATATTAATGAAGGCATAAGCATCCTAGTTCTACATCTATGAAACTTGCAAACATGTGTTTATTAAAAGAAATCGATTAAAACTAGCTAACTATCACTAATTATCCTTCCATAAAAATTATTGCTATGTTTATCGAGATCCGTAGGTTTTTATTGAACATAGTGTTTATTTTTATGAACACTGACCTAGTCTTTTGACGCGAAGGCAAACATTTGTGATGAATGTCCCCCGGTTACTCAATTAGGCAGTGTTTTGTTATTACACAACATGGTTGGAGAGTCATATCAGCCTTTTGACGCAAAGGCAAACAATTGTAATGAATGTCCCCCAGTTACTCAGCTGTATCACTTCTCACAACTGGCTACTAGCTCTACTCATAACTTTACGGGACATCGGAATAGTTTAGTTGGCGGGTCATTTCGGCCTTTTGACGCGAAGACAAACATTTGTAATAAATGTCCCCGGTTACTCAGCTTTATCACCCTTCACAGTTGGCTATTTGCCCTATTCTTAACCATGCGAGCCAGCGGAGTAGTTATTGAATTATAACTTTTCTTTTTTTTATTTTTTATGTTTTTTACGACACCTACTTCATTTCTCTATAGTCAATTACTTTTATGGAAGGGGGCTAGGCTTGTTCACCTACTCAAAAGATTTTTAATGATAAACACATAAAAAAAGTGGCATCCAATACAAGACCAAGTGTCAAATCGTAACTAACATACATATTTATGTTAAAGAAACTTAGCACACAACTTCCTAAGTTAATATATCTTCACAAGTTTAACGATTTTGTTTAAGCCTAAGCTAATTCACATGCCAATTTTAGTCATTGTATCATCCACACATTCAAGCAAAATGCAAACAAAATGAACAAAAAGAGAAATCGTTCAAAAATTAACATTACGAAACATGCATGCAAAAATTAAAATTTACATAACATGCATGCAAAATAAACATAACACGACAATGAGCATAAGTGAAATACCGCTCTTCCACACTTAAACGAAACAAAGTACAAACATTACATGGGGATTAAGTGACGTGGCCCCCTCGTCACTATCCCCCCATACTTAAACCACACATTGTCCCCAACGTGTGATTAAGGAGGGGCACAAATGACGAAAAAATACAAAAAGAAAGAAAAAGGGACTGCCCTGTCTTGGTTATGGAAGATCGAGACTGAAAAGATGCTTCATCCTGGTAAGCTCCAGCCTGGGAGGTTGATGGGTTTGGTGGTTGCTATGGTGTCGGCGGCACGTTGCAAGTTGGCGTTACTCCTCCTAGTAGGGTACTATTCGTTGGGACACGTGATCTGCAAGACAAAAGATAATCCAAACAAACAACACTAGAAAGAGAATGTTAAAGATGCCAAAAATGTAATAAGATAAAGCATTAATAGGTCAAACAATTTTGGCATGTCACAATCAAAACACCCAACAAGCAAGAAATGACATAAAAATAATTTGAGAAAAGAAGACATGAAGAACAGAGAAAGAATGGGAAGAAACGTGGATGAAGGGGGGCTATTTTAGTTGTGTATTATGGGATGCCTCCCACCGAGCGCTGTTTTATACCGTCGTATTAGCTGGACGGCTAATGTTAGGGTGGGACATCTAAAGGGATCTCAAGT
>JANIMX020000274.1:2756201-2767861 GCA_024582655.2 Erythroxylum kunthianum | reverse complement strand
TATTTACAACAACATTTAGTATAAATCTCGTTGATATGCGGAGTCTGAAAAAATTTAGTAGTACGCAGTCTTACCTCTAATTAGTAAAGAAGTTCTTAAATGTCATGAAGGCTAAAGTAGAGCTTCCGAAAACTGAGAAGAAGGGTCGAATGTTCGTGCAAGGGCAAGTAAATGACCTAGACACCAAGACACTCATTGATACTGGTGTTTTTAACAACTTCATTGATATCGAGGAGACAAATCGACTGGGAATCAAATACGTGGGAGAGAGGCTGGTTGAAAATTGTGAATGTCAATCCCATCCCAATATTTAATGTTGCAAGAGAAGTGAAGATGTGACTCGAAGATTGACAAGACAACTTTGTTTCCAAATAACCCACAATTCTAATCATAAAGCTTACATTTCATATACTTACCAATTGAAAGATTTTACATTTGAAATGTGATTGAAGATTTTTTTTATTAAATTTAGTGATTTAGAAAATAATAAAGTAAAAGTGGAAGTAAATTGAATATGTAAATAACAATTATATTTATCAATTTATTATAAATTGCAAACTTATAAAATAAACGTGTTTACTTTACACGAACTAATATAAACATTGCACTTAACCCAAAGCCGTACCTTTTCATTACTATCAAGAGCCATAATCTTAATTATAAAACGTCCCCATCAGTTGGACCATGATTAGCTCACACCTTGAAATTTTGAAGTCCATGATTAGAGGGAAGCTCTTCCAACTCACTAGAGGAAAGACAATATACCAAAACACCTTGCAATTAACAAAATGGTGCGGCTTGTTCTTATCCATTTTGTATCAACTTGGGCTGTTTTGGTGTCAATTTGTTATAAAATAATATTATTTTAATTTATTAAACGATATCAATATGTTTATTAAAAAATTAAATTATCAATTTTTGAATTAATTTTAAAATTAATCTTGTACACTTAAGTTTGATTCGAAATTCAATTAATTTAGATGTAACAAATTAATTTTAAATATAATTAGATGAAATAATTAAAATAATATTATGTTTTAAAAATCAAATTATCAAGCCCTTTGAATCGAATTTTGAATAGAATTGATCTTTTTAACACTTCAATAAAATTTGAAACTTAATTAATTAATTAGTTTAAACTTGAATTAGATTAATTTTCATTGTTGATAGATCAAATGCCTAAGTCATTCAACCAACGAAATTTATGAATTCAAGTGAAATTTGATTTTTAAAAAATTAAATTCTAAAAAATATATTATTTAATATATCAATAATTAAAAATAATAGATTTAATATGTCAATGTTCTTTGTAAATTACCAAATCTAAATATTATTAAAATCAATTGATATATTAATAAATTTAATATATCGTTGTCACTTTTACATTATTGTAATTTAAATAAACTATTTATAAGGTTAATAATAATAAAAATTATTGTACTAGAATACAGATCTAGATCTTTCTCATTTTCTTAAGTCTTTTAAATAATTTAATTCGAGTTAATTTTATAATTAGTTTTAATATTTTGATTATATAGTAATTAAATAGTTTGTTTAATTACTTTTTTTAATTATTACTTGTCTTTTTTTTTATTTGTGTATTCATTTACATATTTTAACTTTTATTGTTAATTTTTACCATATTCTATATATACTGTATTATGTATTGTATTATATATTTTTATATTTTTAGATGTCAATATTTATTTTTATTTTATATCTTTATTGTTGTTTATTTACAATTCAAAATAAGTAAACCTGAATTCAGGCAAAATAGAACCAATGTAAAACAAGTGCACACGAACCCCAAAAGATTCCTGAAACAGTACTCTTTTGTCATGTCATGAGTGGCAAACAACGTCTACTTTTTATATTATATTATATATTTTAAGTGTAAACAAAAGTAAAAAAAAAAAACAAAACGACAATTGGTTTTTATATTATATTATATATTATAAGTGTAAAACAAAAGTAAAAAAAAAAACAAAACGACAATTGGTTTTTTGGGTGGGAAGTGGGAACATATTTTAGAGCGGAGGAGAGGGACATCACATGGATGGATGTTTTTTAGCCGTATTGGTCGGTGGGTCCCACAGAAAACCTGGCATCATATAAATATAATGGGACCCACCAACCATTCACTGTCAGCAACCCCACCCTCCCATGTGATGTTATGCCTTCTTTGGGATGGGACGGGACCCACCGTAGTCTTTTCTTCTTATCATTCAATTGCAAGATTTGAAGAGCTGACCCCATTTAGATTTCAGACTTTATCATCTTTCATCTATTAATTAGTAAATGAAATTGGAAAATTAACAATTATTTAATCATTAAATCAGAAATTAAACCAATATTTTAAAAAAAAACTAAAGATTTAAATTATATTCAATTATTATCAAATTGATGTTTAATTAATATTTTTATTTAATCTAGTAATGACAAATAAAGTACATCACCAAGTTCTTGCAATATTTGAAGAGTAAAACCTCATTTGGGATTTTCAATAATTTATTCAATTTATATTTGAAAGTCTGAAAAATGAAGGAAAAATGGCATTTTATTCAATTTATATGGGAGTAATACACTATTTTATAAAAATTTTAAGAATTGAATAAAAATATTTAAAACTTTAAGAATTGACTCAATGAAGAAGCGTTGACCCAAGCCATAAAACGTTTCAAATTATTAAATATAACATCTCAAATTCACATTTTCACGTGACTGATTGTGAACTCTTTCCTAAAGTGGAAAGTGGAAATTGCTAAATATAAAACGTAACCCGATATCAGGTTACGTTTCACAATGTAACCCAATATTGGGTTATGTTGTAATTGTGTTGACTAAATGGAGATGAGTTGACCCAAAGCATAAAACGTAACCCGATATTGGGTTTCGTTGTGAAACTAAACCCGATATCAGGTTACGTTGTAATTGTGTTAACTAAATGGAGAAGCGTTCACCCAAGGCATAAAACGTAACCCGATATCGGGTTACGTTGTGAAACCAAACCCGATATCGGGTTTCGTTTAAAGTGTCTGATTTATTAACGATGACGTTGCATGATAAAAGCTAAGACCCTATTAAAATTTGACAAGTGTCTGATTTATAACTAAAGCATAAAAAGAGGGTTCAGACAAGGTTAGAACTCCGAGATTCTTTTCGTAGAGTGGTCTGAAAAATTAGAGAGAGAGCAGAAGTGAAGCTAAAGGAAGGAAGCCATTGTTGTGAAGAAAAGCTTGGAGTTTGACAAAGGTATGGAAATTTGTGTGGAGAGATATTTGCTATGTATGGATTTACATCCTAATTTTCGTATATGGCTACTGACCAGTACCTGGTCCAGAGGCCATATCTTTGGATTTAGCTAAAATTTGAACTAGGTAACCTACTTGGAACGCACATGATATGATCGGATTAGGAATTAATCCAAGCAGCCAATAATAACTGGGAACCTAAGGATCACACACACTAAAGTTTTGAAAGAATTCAAATGAATTTACGATAGATAGCATTAGAAAATGTTGCATATATGTTCTAAGGCGTTCGGACACGCCCATAGACACGAGCTTGTTCACTGACCATGTCCAATGTTTAAGGACATGTCCAGAAGACACAGGCGTGTTCGATGGTCGTGTCCAACTTAATGAAGACACTCTCAGCGAATACAGACACGGGGGTGTCATCTGCACGTGTCACGCACGGTAAACATATATGAATGACCATTTCCAGCATCTTGCAAGAGAGTTAAGTCTCATATTTTGTATATACAAAATTCATAGGGATCCAGAAGAGTTCTGGAGGTTTTAGAGAGTGTTAAAGTTGATTTTGTTTCTGCATGTTAAGTAATTGCTACTTGATCATATTGTTTGTAACATAATCAACTTATATTCTCCATTTAGAGTCGTACTTGGTATTATAGCTTGTTGATGCTCAGAATCAGTCCCTATACATTTGAATCTTCAATTCTTGTATGGCTTTCTGTTGCTGTGAAGGAGTTGGTGTTTGTGACAACCCAACTGAGGAGAAGATTGAAGATTGGAGGAGAAAGCTATTGATACATTCTATGACAGTTAAATCTGACAATAGTGACAAAATTTATTTCGTGTTTTAAGTTATCAATTTATGCATGAATTTGAGATTCTGGGATATTCGGGTAGTAAGGGTTACAAGATTTTTGAAATTTCTTTCTTCCACTGCTTTTATATGTATGTTATGCATGTCCCCTTTGTTCCCCATCAGTGGTATCAGAGCCTCTTATGCATGTTTAAATTGGTTTCTTTGACATGTTCAATGTGATTGAATGGTTGTGACAGACATGCATGTTGTCCTATAAAATATGAAATAAATTCTAGAAATTTTTTTGTTCTAATTTTCTTTCACATAAGTGTTCATAAGATGTTGTATGTTGATTATGCCTAAGGAAAATGGATTTGAATGTCATTTGTTATTTTATTTCGATTTTAGTTCCAGCTATTCCAGATTGTGTGTTGGTGAACTTATGATGAACATGCATGCTTGAAAAATCGAAAATTAAATTTATAAATTTTGTTTTGACAAATTTCTTTCACTACCCTATACATGAGATGTTGCTGGATGTAGATGCATGAAAATTGTTTTCAAAGTGAATAATAATTTATTTTCGAATTTATTGCATGCTGCTATAATATGTCCTGTGTTGATGTTCATGTGATGATACTGGCTAAAAATTGACTAAGTTTTCCTAAGAATTGAGTTCTGGAAAATTTTACCTATCACATTTAGGATGTGATGAAGCTTATGAAATTTTTCAGAATTAATTGAAATTGTTTCAATTATGTAATTAATCAAATGGCAGTACTGGACAACTTTGAGAAAGCTGTTGAGGTTGTTTTGTTTGACCTATTATGTAGGTTTAGGTTTAATTCTAGAACCTTAATATAATTTTCATATGATGGAAATTATGTTAATTTGATGTAGTATACATGTCCTAGTGCATTGGCTTGAAATTTGACTTCTGGAAATTTTCAGAATGTCTAACACGTTGGTTGTGCGTTACTTGGTTATGTCATCTTGATAAATTATGAGTGATTTTATAATTATCTTGATGACAACCTTGTGATACTAAAACCATAATTTGATGTTCTGTGAATTTTGAAAATTTTAAGAATTAATTCAAGTAGAGCAATGTGTTATCTAGTGTGACTAGACATGGACTAGTCTTACTGAATTAAAGTGTTTAATTTAACACATCAAAATAACTTGAATTAGGAATTGTTATTAATGTGATTAATATTAAACTCCTAATGATCATACATAATTGGTTTAGCCTAGATCAACACTGATAAGCAATTCGATCCAAGAGTTGAATCGAAATTCGAAACTAGTTCGGATGCATAGTCACAAATCCTCCTATGTATAGCATATGCATCATGGAATGCATGCTAGGATTGGTTAAGATTGGCATGAGGAGGGTTACGGACCTAAGCCCAATTGAATTGTGGCATCCGTAATCATGCCACATAGTTATGGTAACTATGTTAATATGTATGAGATATATATTAGGACATCTCAACTAGATGAGATCTTAGGAATAAATCCCTCAAAATCAAAATGTACCTACGCCTTCCGTTAATATGGGGAGAACCAAAGTCTTTTTAGGGTTAGGTTTGTTGGTCAAACCTAAGCCCGTTCTACACGCATATGTTCGAAGCATGAGAATTGAATTTCTGAATTAATTGGTCAGTTTTAACCGAAAGCATTGGTTTGTTGGGCAAACTCAAGGCCAACGTGGATGAAGGCGAAGTTGGGTAGCATATATGAGATATATATACATATCAAGAGTTGATAACCCAACGAATGTGCTAAATTACAAGTTTATGGCACGAGTCAATAGTTGCATAAGGATTGCAATTGGTTTGGATGATACCTACCGGTTAATCTAAGGAGGCTTGTTGGGCAAACCCAAGGTTATCCTTAGTGATATTGGATATCGATGAATTAGTGGCGGAGTACCAATGCCTAAACAAGACAGATGAATTAGGAGTTTCGAAGGCGGTGTCCCCTCTATTTGGCGTACTTGCATCAGTGCCATAAAGACGATTTGATATATTTACACAAATGTTCTCTATCAACGGGACAAGCTTTTTTCGTTGCCAGTATGAATCGGGCTTTCTTGAAGAGTGAAGTTGCCTGGAAAGTTGGAGGTCAAGTATTTATGATATCAATTTGTTGTGGTCTAACATTCGATTCATGGGTAAGGATCTCAAGGACATGATAGGGTTGACAGACACGATGGATCTTTTAGGGTTTGATCCCGATATCTGTTTTCTTATTTTATTTGCAAGAGAGTGCAAGATAAAGAAACCTTCTTGTACCTAGAACACCTTGGGAATGGTAATTGGTTAAAGCATGAGTAGATGATTGGTTTTGGCCTTATGAAAGTTAAAGTTCGTGAAGCAACTATGATGGAGGTAGCCATGGTGGTGGCGTAGGTGCGGTATAGCTCGGCTAAAAGCCCAAGCACTAGGCCGAAAGTTATGGCAAAGCTCACCTTCATTACCAGTATTGCTCCCATTATGACCTTCGATAAGTCCAGGAATGGTAGCAGTACAAACACGGGCCGTAATATAAGTGAAGTGATACCTTTGGAAAGGGCATTGGGCGTATAGGACGTAAACGCTTGACCTAATTGCCAAAGTTTCTTCGACATTGGACTCTCGCGATTTCAACTTGGATTATTCATAAGTATATGTGTGACTTCACATGGATACTAAAAATGGAAGAATAATTGTAGTACAAACTATAACTCTGCCATAGTCTACAGATTGCAGAATCTCCAATCCAACATGGGAATGCTTCAGCAACGCAATTCAAGTATAGGCACACTTTCTTCAAAGACAGCCCACAATGCGAGTTAACTACAGAAACGCAATCATGGTCATGATAACAAGCTGATTCTGATGGCTAATGCCTTCACCTATTTTTCAAAGCAGCAAAGCGCTCAGCCAAGTCATCATAATCAGGTAATTTTGGATGCACATGCCGAGCAGGATTTGACCCATCTGATTGAAAGGAAGCAGCACGTGTAAACACTTTCGTCGCCTCGGATGATGTTTGTGTCTTCGGAAGGGAAATTGATCTGGGTGGGGGACTAAGCATCTCATCAGGCCCATCTCTACCAACGTGCTGTTGAGACCTATCATCCTCATTGCCTTGGTTATTTGATCGATGATTCCTGGACTTTTTTCTAACCTTTTCAGATTCATATGCTGACGGCTTCTTGCTGTAATGGATTAATAATCTATCTATCACCCTTTCCTCTTCATCATCTTGATGATGCTCATCAAACAAGATTTGCAGACCACGTCTAGAATCATCTTTTCTCCTGCTCCTTGATCTTCTCTTCACTACTCCTGCATCTTCCAAATTGCTACCATCATCAACATTAGAGTATAATTTTGACTGTCTCCTCCTTGATGGTCTTGGCTTTGGTATGGGGTTGTGAACACTGTCATTCTGATAATAATTGATGCTATCACGCCCAGGACCACATTCTCTGGTAAATCCAACACTTTGCTTTTCATGTTCATGACGATATCCCTGTTCCGGAATCTTCTCAGACCCATTACCAGCATTACTTCTGTTATCTCTTAAAGGATCATCAACAACAATAGCATTGGAGCCGGTAGGAAGGGATCCACAAGTAGCTCCATATTTTCCTTCCTTCAATTTTGTGTTAGGTTTAGTATAAGGAGGTGGCATGGCCGTCCTATACTGGGATTTCAACTTCCGCATTTCCTCCTCCCGAACATCTCCAATTGAATTTGCATTCTTATGCAACTCAACATAGCCATTGCTGGTCATTGGCTCTTTCTCACCATTCTTTAACCACAATCCTCCAGTTCTAGGTGTACTATCAGCCTGTCCCTGGGTTAACGTGTCCTGTCTATCTCTTCTAGGCATGGAATTTTCCCTTTCATCATGAATTTTGGACGCACTATGAACCCTTTGCATCTTCTTCTTACTGGATGAACTACCTAACCTAACTATTTCTATGGGAGAATCATCCTTCCAGATTTCATGCTTATGCAAAAGAGCTTCATGCTTCTCTTGAAATACAGAGTCTTTCTTGTCCCTACTTACCACAGTTCCCTTCTTGACACTAGGTTCCTTGCATTCACCGCTTGGGACTTCATTTATGAGTCTAGGATTTCGGCCGTCATTGAACAATCTATACCCATCATTAATATGTGCAGTCCTTTCTTTGGATGAAATATCACACTTGCTAGAATTGTGTTTATCATCATTAGTACATAAAGACCCGAAGGTTTTAGGTTTTTCCTGCAAAACAACCATACAAAAGGAAAAGGCATTAAATGAACAAAGGATATGTATACACTAAAACATCATATAAAAACAGCAAAATCAGAATTATAAACCTCCACACGAACAAAATAGTTGATATAAATAAGTATTAACTTCACAAATCAGCATATGCCCAGCTGCTGAAGTGGGAGATGTATTAACAGTACAAAAGTATAAAACAAAACCTGAGCTGGTGCAGGAGGTCTAGACATTCTTTGTGAAAAACCCCTGGAATCCCATTTAATGGAGAACTCAGATGCTATATCTTGCATTAGCTCAACTTTCTCCTCCATCATAAAAGATTTTGGGGATAAATTCTCTAGGAACTGCTAAAAGGAATTCATGTGGTCAGTTGTAGAAAAGCAATTCAGATTAATAAAATCTGTACTGGAAATACCTTTTGATTTGCAAACAAATCTACAGAATTCCCATATCTTTCCACAAATATATGCCTGAGGTCCCGTAACTCAGGCAGATCAGAAAATCTTGCAGCAGCAAACATTAGGGATGAAATGGCCTCCCTACAATCCTCAGGGCAGTGACTGAAAAAGTAACAGTAAGTTGGGAGAAGAACGCAACCAAAATTTCAAAGTATTGATTGTCTAAAATGAGCTTATAACGATACTAAAGCAAAATTTTGCAGCATCCTTGATATCAAGAGAGTCATGAAGTAGAATAAAGACAGTGTAACATCAGTTTGACAAACTAAGCTTAAATTCAATTTTGCACCAGTAAAAATTAAAAAGAGATACTATGAATTAAAAGATAATAAACAATAATAAGAAGAATACAGGATTCATTCTGAACATAGACATCCTGTTATATCTCCCCAAATGTGATAACCAACATAGAATATATTGTTATTGCACATAACATAGGATTCATTTTGACCAAAATAAAAAGAATGCTGGCAAAACCATGAAGCAATGACCTTAGCATTATTCATGAAAAACCTAAATTGTGTATTCTTTTAATTCATTTTCATCGGAACGAGGGTTGAAAAACACATGAATACTGCTATAAAATCAAGATTCTTTAAACAAAGAAGTAGCCATGTACTTTTACGAAAACAAGTTTGTCAATTTGACCATGAAGAATGACTCACAAAATTTTACTACCATTCCTATGCATTGCAACTTATGAAAACAAATTTAGACAAGGAACCACTGGCACCGAAAAGTAAATAAAAATTTTGTTGTTATCTCAAACACACGAAAAATTATGATGACCTAATCTATAAACTTGCATACTACGATGAATAGTGCGACAAAAAATGACAACAAGCAGTTTCTCCGCTTTGTGAGGGTTAGGTAAGGGACATCAATTGTACTTGCATATTCATTGTAGTACAATTGATGTCCCTACAAACTTACTTGCATATTCACATCCACATCTGATGCCTAATCAATTTATATGTTGTGCTGCATTTTGAGACGCATTTCATCCTCAAAAAAGAGGATGGTAAAATATTTTTCATAGAGAAAACAAAAATGGTAAAGGATTGCCATCTCATCTCGTAATTTTCCTCTTAAACAGCATAACATTAACTTAACTGACCAAACAAAGGCACAAACAAATGGAGAAAAACATAAATAATCCTAGAAACTTTCCATATCATTCAATTAATCCTTTATTTTTATTGAACTAAGCTCTTTAATATTGTAACAACTAAATCCAAATTATGCATTCCTCAGACAAAAATTTGTTAAAATATCACCTGAAAATTTTTAATGGTAAATTTATGTTGCTAGAGGAACAGTTGGATGAATAACCATCGGAACAAACCCTATAAACTGAAGTTAACCTCTCATAGAACATGGATTCGATTTGTTAAAAGATTGGAGATAATAATGGTTAATTAAACAAAAAAAAATTAAAGAACTTATTTGAGTAATCTATGAAAGTTTAACACTTGTTTCGGCTTTAATCCTAGATACAATGAAAAAGTTTATCACGCTTGTGGCAAATGAAAGAACCAACATACAAAAGAATTGAGGCAAAACATAATCGATTCCATTAATTTGGATGATTGATTGATACAGATAGTTGATAGGCACTAATACCTCATCTTCTGCATCACTGGTAGGTGTTTCAACACAAAATCACAACAGTGCTCAACAAAATCATAGCAAGAGGACAGGATCACTTCAGCCATAAGTCCTTCAGCCTGTTCCATTAACTAACGGATTACGACCACCTCTAAAAAGATCACACTCACACAGATAGAGAGAGTGAGTGAATGAAAGCAAAAAAAAAAAAAACACTAAGAAAGAGACTTAACAATCATAAATGAGAACAACATTAAAAGTGACCAGACCGAGAAATCTTGTGATAAAGAGAAGAGGTAGAAAGAGGGTACCCGGCCATAAGCATTGATGTCAAGGCCATTAGCGAGCAGATCAGCCATGTCTTTCCTCAAAAACTTCAAAGTAGCATTCCTCTTCCTCCTTATTACATCGATCCGACTCTTGGTCAGCTTTATGAGAGATTTACTAGACAAATGCACAAACAAACCAAAATCTAATTACCTTTAATGTGACAACCACAAACAAGATATTATAATGCCATTTAAAAAAATGAATAATACCACTTGGAGGCAAAGCCCCGACCAAGAAGTCCGTCAAGCATATCTTCCGAAAGCAAAGAAAAAAGGTCAGAGAGAGAGAGAGAGGTGCTCTTAAGCAGAGAGAGAGGAAAATGGGAGAGTTTTTGAAATGAAGTGAAAAAGACCCTATTACTCTAACAGCTAGTTAGTCACTGACCCACCCACTAACTTTCCCCTTTTTTTCTGGGGGTCTTTCTACGCTTTTTCTAAGCTGTTTATTCCTTTTCTTATCCTCACTTAATTACCATTACGACCTTCTTCGTGTTCCTTCGTCTTCTTGGTCTTCTGCCAATTAACTATTAAAAGCCTTTGTTATTACTACTATTATTATTAACGTTAAATATACCATCTCCGCCTAGGCCCAGCTTGAAAGGTCACATGTTTTTAAAAAAAAAATCTTGATAGTGGTAGGTATCTCTCGTACTTATATCTCACTAGTATTTCTGTTAGCTACCGATGTGGGACAATAGTTAACATTCATACTCCCAACATCGTAGCTTGGCTCTGATACAATTTCGGCCCAAATCTAACTTGGAAGGCCTTGTGTTACCCTAAAAGGAATTCCTAAAAGTGGTGAGTGTCTTTCATGCTTATAACTCACTAGCATTTCTGCTAGCTACCTGATGTGGGATAATACTTAACATTCCATTAGCCCTTTGTCAAGTTGTCCTAATTATCCAACTCATTGAGGTACTTTTCAATATCCTCGTTGGAC
>JANIMX020000274.1:2585996-2596616 GCA_024582655.2 Erythroxylum kunthianum | reverse complement strand
CATAAACGTTTTTTCACCAAAATGTGGCTACAAACGAATCTTCGCATTTGCACGTGACTGATTTTGAACTCCTCCCTATTATTTTTATCTCAATTGTTCATATATAAGTTTCTTAATAAGTAGGAAATGTAAATTTGTAAACATATAGATTTGCATATACTTCCAATAGCATTTGCTTTTCTTCTTTCAAGTATATACTTGTGAGTATTATTAATCTACTTTGTAAGACAAGTCAAAAGTTTTAACTTTTGGTTCAGGCCAGCAACGGTTCTTGAAAGCCTAGAATTGGGATTAAGTGAATGTAATGCCAATAATTGTTCTTGGAATTAGCAATGGGAACTGGCAAACTGCACTTAATTAACGATGGTAGCTAGATGAGGTTATGCGAGTATCCGTTAAAAATAAATTTTTATTGGAAATAAATATTTAATTGATAGAATTAGGCATTTTTTGAATTAACTATTTTAATGACCAAAATATTTCAATCACTTTGTCAAGCTTCTTTTCTTCAAATTTATTATAAATATTATATATAATCATTAATAAGTCAAGAGAGAAAATATATATGTTTTTAGATTTTTTTTTTGGATGACTAAAATATTTTTGGTTTTTTATATCATCAAAATAATTAATATTTTAAATTATAAAAAACTATTTAAATACATGATAGAGAATTAACATATAAAGATAAGATTGATACATTTGATGATATGAGTTAGTTTTCATAAAATAAAATTACGTTAAAAATCAATCATCATAAAAGAATATATATTTAATTTTTTAAAAGAAAAATGAATTAATAAAAACTCCAAACAACTAACTATGTTTCATATTCATTGATATTAAAAAAGAGATATTCAATTAATTATTTTCTTTATCTCTTTTTAATTTATTTGTACTTTCAATGCCTATTACAACTATTTTAAGATCAAACCCTTTTTTTATATTTTTAATAATACATTTATTTATCATTAAAAAAAATTAGCACAACCGATCCACCATTCTTTTCTCATTAACTATATACAACAATGTATAGAAATAAAAAATCGACTTATAATAGGAGGTTGAGAATGTCTAGCTGGCCACATTCTTTCTATTAAATTAGAAAGTATGACCTTATTTCATCCCATGATTATCTGCATTGTATATCCTATCATTTTTTATTACTTAAATTTTGTTAATACTCAATAAATTTATTAATTAAAGTAAATTAGAAACTATAAATTGTATCATATATTTAAGCTTATATTTCTTGTAATATTGTGTTGGTCATGATACGGGAGGAGGGGTCGTTCAATTGTGTGTTCAGCCTTTTACTCTATTTGAAATTAATTAATAAATTATTTACTCATATAAATGATTATAATAAATTCACAACAATTATAAAACAAATAAAATTAAATTAAAAGAGATAAAAATGATTTATAGTGATTTGACCAAATAAATTTAGTTTATGTTTATTTCCTAAGTTATACTTAAGAATTCATTTGTTCAATAGAATTATGATTTTTTTCTTTATTGCTTCCCTTTTATTTTTTAAGGTTTGGGAGATTCTATACTTAATATATCTGTTCGTATCTTCGTTTTATTATTTAGGAATTGTTTAGCATTGTAAATGAAAAACGGAAGGTAGGACTGATTCATTTGACTTTTAAGTTTGGCAATAGGTCAGGATCACTATTAATATTTATATAGAAATTTTAATGTTTTGATATTTATAAATTAATTCTTAATGTAACAACTATTCATAAAATTATTCACATTTAAATAGAACTTAATAATGATGTTAAGATTAATTATTTTTATAAAAAATTTATTTACGCTGTAAAACAGATAAGAGATTTATCGCTAAATTTTAACTTATTTAGAAAGTATATAGTTATATATTAATTAATTACAAAATTAATTTTGACCTTTCTTAAAATTTTTTTATCTCCTTTCATTCTAGCTACTTTCCTGCACAATCAACTCAATCATCAACATTGCAGACTTAAAATTTTCTAAAACAACATGAACTGTTGGTATGATAGTTAGAATACAGCAGCATTTCTCCATTTATTAGGTTTCGATATGTATAATGGACGAGGTGTCTTTGTATATGTGTCTAATGTAATTCTTGTTTCAAACAAAGCCCCAACTTATTTGTACTTATCGAAGCAGCCAGCTCAGAAAATTGAGGGGAACTGCTTTTCAGGGGATTGGGAAGGTCAGTGGACTCGGTTTTCAGCAGAGAACAAAAATGTTAACAGACTTGAGCCCCAACTGTGTAATAAAAAAATAAGCCTTTTCTGCCTCGCTAAACAAAAATTTCTAAGTATGTTGATAGAATAGATTACCTCTCATTTATTTAGGTTAAAATTTTATTAAGGGCATAGCGTGAAGGACTTTTACTACAAGTTTATGTTTTCTATGTAAACGAAGAAGACGAAAAAAAGGACATTGGTCTAAGCTGAATACGTTTCAAATAATGTTGCGTACAGATCAATAAGAATATTCATATATATATTAAGATATTTTTAAAGATGTTGCTTGTCAATCATGCTCACAAAATTAATAGACTATATGCATTAAGAAATTTAATCGATTAACAGATTCAGAGTTAATCATGTGCAGTAGAGTATGTTTTAAAGTTTTTTTATTGTGCATATGTCATCGAGATAATTTGTTAAATAAATTTTATAGTTAACTATACATGATTATGTCTTTGTTTTGACTTTAGATGAAAAAAAACGTTAAATATGTCCTTTTCAGATTTGCACAAAAGATGCACAAATCTGACATGTGATTAATAAACTCAAACAACTCTTTGGGGTTAGTCACACCTCGACATACCAACTTGTTTAATCAAGTTGCATAAAATATAATGTATATATATTAGGGTTGATATCGACATCAAATACAACACAAACCTGTCTTTTTTTTCTTTTCTTGATGCATATAAAAGTTTATCGTCTATATATGATAGCTTTAACTGATATGGACATATTCTTTCCATTAGAAGTGACATTAGTACATCGCGGTTTTCTAGTGGTGAACGGCAATGGGCTGCGACCTGTTTGTCAGCGTCACTTTGATTACGACTTCATCCTTTAATCGGCTGCATATCAATATCAAATTTGAATACGATTTCATCCTTCAAATCGTTCTAGTTTGGTTGTTAAACTTCAAACTCAAACAAAGAGGATGTTTGAGTTTGACCGATTGATTTGCTGGCCTAAGCTCTAAAACCATTTATTACTCTCACCGTCCCATGACGTCTGGGTGTATGTATGCAGACATCAATAACATAAATAATCTTTTTTATCTGAGAATCCTAGAAAATCTGTAAACCTAATGTATAAAAAGATAATCAAGCCTTGAAAGAGGGAGACAAGACTTGTGTAGTGATGGACCAGCGATTTCAATGTCCCGACAATCCCTCAATCAATTAGGGAGTTCCACATGGAACCCTTTGAAAATTTAACAAGTACTCGATCAAAATTAACCAAAATAATAATAATAATGAATTAGAATTAGAGATTTAGTATACAATATTAATTAGTTTGAATTGTTAAGCATTTAATTTATTTTAATTCTAGATCACAATAATATTTGAAAATTCGATTTTCCTCATCCATGTTACTTGCATGTAAAAATTGCTATGGTACAAGAATATAAAATAGCTTTCCCTAGCTAAATTGAATTAGTAGGATAAATAATAAACCCCTTAAGAAGTTAAACACAACACAAGAAGAGGAAGGAAGTTCCTGTGGTGTTTTTTAATTGTAGGAAATGAAAAAGTGAAGCTGTATTCATAAATCATGATTCTTCACAACTAACAAAGCCAACGGCGTCAGCACCCATGCTTCCCTATAAATAGAGTAACATGCATACAACATTCTTATCTCAACAGTATTTCTTCCTCAGGTACAGGGTGAGAGTCAGGGAGGGAAAAGGAACGCGCGGAGATGGGAAGTACAAACTCCGACTCTTTTCTCAAGAACATACCATCTATCAAGTTTACTAAACTCTTTATCAATGGAGAGTTCGTGGATTCTGTTTCAGGTTGATGCTCATCTCTTCTTCTCCTTCTTCCTCTCTATAGGATTTGGATACTCCACCGTATACATGAAAGACAAATTTCTCGTTTTGCTAGTTCTGTGGTTTTGTTCTACTTGCATCATGCAATACTCGAGTATTATGGTTATTCCTTGTCATATATCTTATCTTATGGAAATGTTATTATTGGTTTTTGGTCCTCTCATAATCTATGTAAGATTCATCTTTGAATCAAATTCCATTCTCCAAGAAGTAAGAAGATAGTTGAATGGAAACGAATTGCCGTCCTTCAGTCGAAGATAACTAACTATTACAAAGAAAATTTATAATTTTTTATATATTTTCTCTATCATGAATGATTTTTTTGTTTTATTTTCTAATGATTGAATAAGATAGTGTTTGGGTTATTTTCTTCATATTTTAAATAATTTATTGCTTATTCTTTATTTAATTTTTAACCACTTATTTTGCAAAGTTTTTTTTTAGTTTCTGCCTTAGAAATAAAAACTTCTTTTGTATTATTTTTTCTTTTCTTTAATGTATACAAATAATAAATTTGATCTTCAATTAGATTTAATTTCATTTTTAGATGGTTTACAATTAATCAGCTTCCTTACAAGTTTATTCATATTAATTAAGATATTCTTATTCTATATTAAAATAACATTGAATCAGTAATAAAGATAAGAGGGTGATGCAATTAGATGTTACATTGTTGGAATTTTTAAAATAATTAATTAATTCATTATTCGCCAATTTTTAATAAAATTTTAGCATTCAAAATTTATTTTATGATTATAAGAGCCGAATTATTTTATAAGAATGGTATGCCAATATTCGCCAATTTTTAATATCATTGACTTGACCTGTTCTCAATTTTTGTTTATTGGAGGAAAAGAAAAACTAAAATAAAATTGTGTGAGTATAGGGAAAACATTTGAGACAATAGACCCAAGAAGTGGAGACGTGATTGCAAGTGTTGCAGAGGGTGATAAACAAGACATTGACGCGGCTGTGCAGGCTGCTCGTCATGCATTCGACAATGGTCCTTGGCCTCGCATGTCCGGTTATGTACGTTTTTTTCATGCTTTTATGGGATTGTCATCATGTGTAAAGACTTGCATGTACCTTATACGAATTTATGGTATTAGGCAAGAGGAAGGATTATGATGAAACTTGCGGACTTGATTGAGGAAAACGTAGAAGAATTAGCGGCACTGGATTCAATTGATGCTGGAAAGTTGTTCAGTTGGGGAAAAGCTTTTGACATTCCTCATGTGGTAACGATGCTTAGGTATTATGCTGGTGCAGCCGATAAAATTCATGGAGACGTGTTGAAAATGTCACAAGATCTTCAGGGCTACACACTCCACGAACCTATTGGTGTAGTGGGGCATATCATACCCTGGAACTTCCCTAGCACTATGTTCTTTATCAAAGTTAGCCCTGCTCTGGCAGCTGGATGCACCATGGTTGTTAAGCCTGCTGAACAAACACCCCTCTCTGCTCTCTATTATGCTCATCTTGCGAAGCAGGTAATCTTGTAAACAAAATCACGCGTGGATCTGTTTTATATGTATATTAGTGATATCCACTTCAATTTTTGTATCTATCTTTCACTTTCTTTTTTTATATATATGTTAAACAGGCTGGAGTCCCCGATGGAGTGATCAATGTTGTTACTGGATACGGACCAACTGCTGGTGCTACTCTTGCTTCTCATATGGATGTTGACAAGGTCAATTATTTCCTTGAAACAATAACTCTAAAAGAGACTATTTTATGTGATTCTCGAGTTGAATTTCTTATTCACAACATTTGATTTTAAACCTTTCAGATAAGCTTTACTGGGTCTTCAGAAGTTGGACGACTAATAATGCAAGCTGCAGCAGCAAGCAATTTAAAGCATGTTTCACTCGAATTGGGAGGCAAATCACCTCTCCTTATTTTTGATGATGCTGATGTAGATAAAGCTGCAGATCTCGCTCTCCTCGGCATTTTGTTTAACAAGGCAAACTTGTCCCTTGAATTTCATCAATCTTGCACATATATGTGCTTTGCTTTTCCTCTTAAAATGCATGCGGTAACATAAACTTTCTTCCACTGATCATATGTTCTCAGGGTGAAGTGTGTGTGGCAAGTTCACGAGTTTATGTTCAAGAAGGTATTTATGATGAATTTGTAAAGAAGCTGAAAGAGAAGACAAAAGAATGGGTTGTTGGGGATCCATTTGATCCCACTTCCCGACTTGGTCCACAGGTAACAAATTTTAAAAATATTATCAGTGGCATATACATAACTTATGCTTTACAAGAAAACCGGCCTAACATAATTGAAATATCCTTTTCATTCCATAGGTGGATAAGCAACAATTCGATAAAATCCTAACTTACATCGAACACGGAAAAAGAGAAGGATCCACCTTGATAACTGGTGGAAAGTCTATAGGAGAGAACGGATACTATATTCAGCCCACAGTTTTCACCAACGTTAAGGTAACGTGAATTATACCATTCCTTAAGACACTTGCGTTTTATGGGAACATTGTTTTGATTACTTGTGCTAATTTACAATTTAGGAGGACATGCTCATAGCAAAGGATGAAATTTTTGGACCTGTTATGTCACTAATGAAGTTCAAGTAAGTATAATAGTAGATCTAGATCTAAATAAAAATTGATTTTGTTTTGTTATTAATGTTGATTCAAATGAGTTATTTCAGGACCATAGAAGAGGCAATTAAAAGGGCAAACGATACCAGATACGGTTTAGCTGCAGGGATCGTCACCAAAAACTTAGATGTAGCTAACACCGTCTCTAGATCAATACATGCTGGAACGATTTGGATCAATTGCTATTTTGCTTTTGAAAATGACTGTCCCTTTGGAGGATACAAGATGAGTGGATTTGGAAAAGACATGGGATTGGATGGTCTCTATAAGTATCTCCATGTCAAGTCTGTTGTAACTCCCATTTATAATTCACCATGGCTATGACGTGTCCCAGAAATGAAATTCAAGTGAAATCATGTTAATTTTAAGTTACTTTTTGTAATTTTTTTTAAAAGAACCTCTCTATTAAATAAGGGTAAGGTTACGTATTATTGAACCTTTTCAGATCTCTCGCATTTCAGTGAGACTCTAGCTAGATGTTGTTGTTGTGGTTAATTTTATTTTTTCGGTTTGATATATATAGTAAATTATTTAATATACTAACAATAAGAACATATAAAACTTTACAATCTATTCCAAATTTAAAAGTTTGCTTTTTGTATAGCTTGTATCTTATAGCGGTCCTAGTTTTATCTAAGAAAAAGATAGGAGAGCATCAATTTAGTTGTTTTTATAGTCATTATAGAATAAATTACCCAACATACTATAATTTATTATATACAAAACATAGTTACTATAATTTATTCTTTGGTATTTTAAAATAAGAAAAGAGAGCGAGCCTTGGAGCAACTGGTATGGTTACTTCTTTGTGACTAGAAGGTCACGGGTTCAAGTCACGAAAATAACTTATTTTTAAAAAGATTACAAGAGGAAGATTGCGGAGGCCTCTCACTCGACCCTTGCAAAGCAGCAAAACTGAGTTTGTTGTGGTTGATGATTGGTTGATATTTTAAAATAAAACAATATAAAATTAAGTCAATAAACAATTTATAAAGCCCAAATACATTCAAGTCAAGAAAAAGATCAAGGCACAATAAGTCTATAAATTTATTTGTAATTTTTCTTGTATCGCCAACTTCATTATTTTAATGCTTTAGAGGCTTTTGGTGTATAAGCATATATTTTTTTAAGCTTAATGCATAAATACTTTTATTTATCAAGAGAAATTAAGGTTTTTATTTTTAAAATTTATCTTTAAAAAAATTTATGAAAAAAATTTGAAATATTTTTGGATTAAGATTTGGATAAAGAAGAGAGGTCTGATATTTGAAAGAACTTGAAAATTCTTGAAAATTTGTTTTCAAACATAATGATTGACCAATGTGTAGGTGTGATCAATCAATGCAGTGTTTACGTGTGATCAACTAATATGTTAGAAGTTCTGAAAAAGTATGTACCATAAGTTTGCACATAATATTAGTTGATACATTGGTCAACTAATATTACTGCTACTAGTTGTTACAATGATTAAGTTTTGAATCTCACGATATTTTGGAGCGAGTATAGGTATAAATAATTGGGAGTTTGATTGTTGAGAATTTGTATGTCATTTAAAGGTTACAACAACATATTTACAGGAGTTTTTTTTTTTGCGTTTACAAGCATTCATTCATTGGTTGTAAAATGATTGAGTGTTCCTGAGCATTAAAATGAGAAAACAATGTTCATTTAAATTACAACTATCAATTGGAACTATTGTTTTTATATTTGGGTGTTATCAAATGCATTGGGGTTCCTTTTCACTATTTAAGGAAGATTGTAAGGGTTCTTCTTTATTTAACAAGAATTGTTATACGAAGGTTCCTCGTTACCTAAAAGATTAGTGGAATCCCAAGAGAGACTTGGGAAATAGACTTAGGTAAGATTTGTTTACTGAATAACTATAAAATCAGTTTACAACTTCTCTTTCATATACTCTTTATTTAATTCTTGGTTCATTGATTGAGTTTAATTAAATTTCCTTCATATTCCATCATTTAAATTGAAATCAATTAAGGAAAACTTTATTAATTTACAAAAAATATTCTTAAATTCAGTTACACCCGATTCACTCCTCTTTTGTGTACCATTAAGAACCTTTTATTGGTATCAAAACTAGTCTCTTTTATTATAACTTCAAACGAAATGAATTTAATAGTCTATATGTGTGAGATAACTCATAAAATTTGGCATATTTTAGAAGTTACACATAAGAGAACAAATCAAGTAAAGGGGAGTAAATTGAGCATGCTAACTTATCAATATGAATGTTTTCAAATGAAAAATGATGAAAATATATTTAGCATGTTCACTATATTTATAGACATTATCGATGCTCTCAAAGGCTTAGGCTAGATATTTAATAATATTGGATGATGAGAAAATTACTTAGGTCTCTTCCAAAATCTTAAGAAGCCAAGGTGATGACAATCCAAAAAAATAAAGGACCTAAATATGCTACTATTAGAGGAACTCATTACATCACTATTGTAAAACCCCGAACTTCTTAATTTCCCAACACATAAATAAATGTATGATTGATCCCAATGATGAATGATAAGTTGTTAATTTTAGGTGAATAATGTGTATGGGTAAACCCTAAAGTCATTAAACAACAAATCGGTGAAAATGGTCGAAAATGGTATTTTAGTAATTTTTCATATTTCGGGAAAAAGTGACCGAAATGGATCTCAATTAAGTTACAATATATTTCTATGGTTTAGTAACATCGAAATTGTTGATTTAAGCGATTAATAATTTTCAGGGTTTCGGGACTTAGCGGGACCTATCCGATTAACCTTATACCACTCCAATACATACATGTATGTGTATATGTATGTAAATGAGTATTGTATTTGGTATTATGGGCATGTATTCACATGTGTGGTGTAGAAGAAGGGAGAAGGAGTGGTCTTGAATAAGAAGATAAAGCAAGACATTAAATGGAATTAAAGGCCTAAGGTTAAAAGCATTAAATGGAGGAGGACAAAGGCTTAAAGCAAGTATAAAAGGGTTAATTAAAACATAACAAAGAAGCAAAGGAGAGCTCCATCGTGTATGTCTTCATCTTGAACAAAAAGTAGGGTTTTTCTCTCTCATCTCTCCCTCCATTTTCATGTGAAGCTAAAGCTTGGTGAGTTTAGTTTTTCTTCCATTTTCCTACTCCATTCAAGCTCCTCTCCATCTCTCATAAGTTGGTTTCTTGAAAACTTAACAAGGAAGACAGCCTCCATCCTCTCCAAGCAAAGATTGAAGGAGTATTAAGGTAAGAAGAAAGCTTCTTTCTCTTCCTATTTTAGGATATTTTCGTGTATAGTTTTGATTGGTGTAGTTGGTTGTTTGATTTAGTAAAGTTGAGTGAAATATTGGTTATTATGGAGGGGTGACAAAATGGGGAAGATGGATGGGAAAAATACCTTGGTTAAATGGTGGGAAATGGAGAATGATGAGTATTGATTAAGTTTAAAAGATGAGAAAAAGAAATGTGGATAATAGTGGAGTGATTTGAAGTAACATAGTTGTATAACTTGGATTTATAAGTTAAATGTGTTGAATGGAAGAAAATGGATATGGTGTTGTCTTAGTAGATTAATAAATGTGATTGCATGATATTGATGAAATTAAGGTTTAAATGGAGAAAATAAGAAATGATAAGAATGTGGAGTGTTTAAGTAAGGAAAATGGTAATGTTAGGTATTTTGTGTGTTTTGTGAATTGTTGGTAAAATTGGAGAAAAAGTCTCCTACATTGTAGTTTAAGATGGTTTAGATGACATGTTGGTGAAATTGGTGAGTTAATTAGTAGAAAAGAAGAAAGTAAAGTGGAATGAGATTGTTAAGATGATTAGGTTAAATGTTAGGTTTAGAAGTTAAGTACATTGCCATTTCAATGAAATTGGTGATGTAGTAACTAATGTGGAATGTATATGATGG
>JANIMX020000274.1:1886355-1898534 GCA_024582655.2 Erythroxylum kunthianum | reverse complement strand
TTTTACCACACTCGGGACCTGATAGGACCGACCCCAGTGTGACTGGACTACCTTAGTAATGAACACATGTGTGTGTATATATATATATATGTACATGTATGTAAAGTAATGTATAAGTATATGTATACATACGAAACGTGTAATAGGGAGAGGATATGCTTATTTAATTTTCATTTATTAGTCTTTAATAGTTAAAGGCAAAATAGCATAAAAGATAAACCCAAGGAAGATGATGAAGGTCGTGTATGATGTTTATGAAACAATTAAGCAAGACCAAGCTTTCTCTTTAAGTCATCATCTTCAAGCTTCTTCTTTTTCTCTTTCTCGGTCATTAAAGAACATAAGAAGAGAAAGTTTGTGAGACAAATTTCATCATCTTCTTCTTCTTGCCTTAAACACGTTAAGCTCTCGTAGGAAGATTGGAAGTGGGCTAGCACCCATATCCTTTGTTCCAATCATTTTCGGATCAAAGAGTTTGATTCGGTTTTTATTCTCCGATCTCTACATGGATACCATTAGAGACGGTCTGCTTTGATCTTTATGGTTTGCGACAACCCGACCAGTGGAAGATCGAAGAACGTTGGAGACGGCACATAAGGTAAAGGATTTTATATAAATGTTGATTTATGTAAGATGTCATAATCATATATATGCTATGAACATGTATGTGAATTGGAAATTACTGCTTGGCTATATGGTTTCACTTGTATAGGCACATCAATCCTGCCTACGGGAAGGTCCCGGAACAAAAAATTATATTTTTTGTACTGCGAGCATGTGATGCCCGCATCGGGATTTTCCTACATTAGCTACTGTTGCTTTTTTACCAATGACAGGTTTGAGACATTCCATAGCTTGCAAGATATGAAGAGGACCAAGAGATATCTAGTTGTCAAACCAAAAATTGGTTTGCTTACCATCTTCAATAAGATAAGTAAATTCATTCCTCAACAATCCTCTAGTCTTTAGAATGGCTTTCAAGGTTGAAGAATATGAATATTTAATCTTCATGGTCCATATACTGTTATTTTTTTATATAGATCTCATGGATTCATTCACACCACAGGGAATGTTTGTCAGTTAATAACCTCTATAACCTCTTGGACATCATAGCATTGTTCATTAGTTTGAGAGAAAATATTTCCAAACCACCTTTGTCCTTAACTAAGCATACTTTTTTCCATTGCATCCGAGCTCTCTTGACACTTTCTTCATTCCCATTTCAAAGAAACCTGTTACACATCATCTCTATTGATTTGATTACTTTTTTGGGTATAACAACATGTGCAACTCAAAAAGAATTGACTGAATTTAGTTCATATGAGATAAACACAATTCAACCACCTGTAGGAAGTAATTTGGAACTCTAAAAAGAGATTATGGAGTTGATATAGTTAAGAAGCTTGGTGAAATATCCATATGTATGATTGGTAGTTAAAATCGGAATTCCTAGGTACCATATAGGAAGTGTCTGTCGTTTGAAACCAATGATAGTTTTAATGGCACATTGCTTACTTAAAGCTGATTTTGATAAATAAAAGCAACTCTTGGAATGATTGGTTTCCATTCCAGACATCTTGCTAAAGATTTTCAAGGCTTTCACAAGTGTTGATACAGAACTTTGATCAACCTTGGAAACGAGTATAAGATCATCTATAAAGCATAGGTTAGTAATCCTTAGCTTCTTACACTTGGAATGAAACCTGAAATCTTTGGTTTTTTTCGCTACTCTCTTTACGGTTCTGTTAAAAACTTCCATAATAAGTGCAAAAATGTAAGATGATATAAGGTCTCCTTGTTTAAGTCCTTTGGTGCTTTTGAAGGACTTACTAGACTAACCATTCACCGATATCTTAAATGAAGGTGAGGTGATGCATTATGATATCCACTGGATGAATTTGGCAGGAAATTCCTAAGCATATAAAATGTTCATGATAAAGCCCCAATCTAAACTATCATAGGCCTTATTTAGGTCAACCTTAATGATACAATTTCTGCTTCCCCTTCTCTTGGTTTAAGTTATAATAAGTTCTTGCATTAACATGATGTAATCCACTATAATTTTGTGAGGTAAATACACACCTTAAGAAATGTCGATGTATTTGTTAAGACCTCTTTTATCCTTTGAGCCAAAATCTTATCAATGATCTTATACATAGTATTACAACAAGAAATATGTATAAAATCATAAAACGTTCTCTATTCTCCATTATTAGGAATTATAGTTACAAAGATGCCATTAATTTTTAATAATTTCTAACCTTTGTTGAAGAATTGTAGAATGGCATCAACTACCATATTCTTTGTCAGATACCAAGATTTGTTGAAGAAATGAGGGTTGAATCTAGAGGTGACCGCGGTTCGGTTTTGAACCGGCTAACCGCTAGTCAACAAACTAGAGGTTCCAGTTTTGAACCGGCGAGCCGCCGGTCAACAAATCGGAGGTTTTGGTTCAAAAACCGTTGAATGCAGTCACGGTAAAAAACCGTGACCAGAACCACAACTAAAGGTTCTGGTCATAGATCAAAAGTTTTTCAATCTGTACAAAACTGGCTATTCAATCGAGGTTTAAAACCACCGATTGAACCTCCGATTAAACCGATGATATTATATAAAAAATTGAAAATATGAATCCATATTTTTAAATTGCTTTAGATATTTGTCAGCTTGTTTCATCTATCATTTTTTATGTTAAGAGAAATATTTAAGATTTAGTTTTGAATATAGTAATAGAATTGGTTCTTCTTCTTTAACTTTTCAAACACCTGTACAAATTATTGATACTAGTAAATATTATAGAGCTGATTTATTAATTTTGGAAAGATAAAAAAGGCCGAAAAGGGTTATGTCAAATTCCAACTTGGAATTTGACACGTATTTAACAACTTCTTTTGAGTTGGGTAAATATATAGCTACTACATTTCCAATAATGCAATGGTGGAAAGATCATTACGACTAGATTCTAGTGATATTGGCTATTGCAAAAGAAGTACTTGCTTTTACAGTTTCAACAGTTGCCGTGGAGCATGCTTTTCATGCAGGTGGAGATATTTTGGACGATTATAGATATTCAATGACTCCAAAATCTTTGGAGGCGCAAGGCTGTCTAAATGAATGGATGAAAGAAAAACGACGACAATAAGAGATGACAAAAGTAGATGCCTCACAATTATATGATGTTGATACGGATACAACCAAAAGTGCATACGGATTTGACGATGTTGCAGTTGAGTAGCTCTCTGAAAAAAGGTAAGAGAACTACGAGGGCTTTGATTCCTCTCGAGAGATGAGGATATGTAGGTAAATTAATTTTAAAAATTAAGTTCAAGCCCATTATTTTATTTAATTTTTCCTATAATTTATATAGGGTTGCCTTATATTTTAACTCATTTAAATTTACATTTTTAAATCAAAATTATTAATTTTGAAATTTAAATAAATTTTAAATGTAGTAGTTTGGATATAAAATTTTGAAATTAATAAAACAACGATTATGGATAAAATGATGGTTAAACTGCTGTTTAATCGTGGTCGATTAAACCGATGGTTAAATCATAATCGGTGGTTTTCAAACCATAACGTAAACCGTGAACTAGAAGTTATGTTAAGGTTTATAGATTTTCACAAACCGTAACCGATGGTTTGCTAACCGTGATTAGGGCTAGCTGAATCCATCAACTCCAGATGCCTTGTTTGGATTTGAGGATCTTAAGGCAATCTCAATCTCCAGACTTGTAACAACCTTGCTAAAAAGATCAATATCTATAAGACTAATCATGTTTGGCATGATTTCTCTCAAGAATAGTTGATAAGTCACATTTATATAGGTTTTTCTAGGGTTTTCTAAGATACTTTGCATGTTACTTGGCATGTAAAGTGTATGTTTTAGAATGTTTAGTTTATTTTTTGTGTTAGTTTCATCTCATTTTCATGTTTATATGTTTGTATATAAGAATGTGCAAGAATGAGTGTTTTGCATGTGTTTAGGGTTAGGTTTTGCGCGGTTGTTTTGTCTGTTTCTTTTGCATGCATGCATGAGGAAATGGGGCATGGTTTAGGTTATAATTGAAGTGTTATTTGCCACTATCTCATGTGTAGCAAGCTTATGAATGAAGGGAGCATGAAGAAGAAAAAGACATGCTAGAACTGGAGCAGTACTCGATCGTGACATATAGTTTCAAACCGCTTAGTGCATGATCGTGGGATTTACACGATCGTGCAATATGGTCGGGATAGCAACCGATTTAACTTCATTTCTTTAGGAATTTGGGCATATAAATAGAACCTTATGAACCCTAAATGAAAAGAGGACATGAGGGAGAAGTGCCAAGAGGATGAGGAGGTGATTTTGGAGGAGGAGAACAAGGAGAAACAAGATCTTCAAGTTAGATTCATCAAGTTCATCCATAGTTTCCAACTTTTGAGAGAAAAGACTAAGCTCTTATTCTCTCTAGTTTTCTTGTTTTTTCTTGATATTTAAGCTATGGAAATTATATATTTTGTATGGATGAGGATGTTGATAGCTTACGTTTCATGTAGGGCTTTATTCCTTACCTATTTTGTATGGATATTGTTTAGATTAAATGATGAAATTCCATGTTTTGATGGATGTGAATGAATGTATGTTTGTGCTTATTTGGCTGAATTGAGAGATTAGACTAAGTAGGTTTCTTAAATCACTCAATGAGAGTTGGTGAAGTGACTAATGAACATATATTGTGTTGAATTAAATATAGAATGTATAGAAAATGTTTAGTATGTTTTGACTAATTACTTGACAGAGATCGAGAGATGTTAAGTTATTCGTGTAATCCTACGCAATGAGAGTTGGTAAGGTTAGACCACATACATGTTAATTCGACAAACCTTAGAAGAGATGCCAAGTTAGGTCGAATGCCTATTGGATTGCTTAACAACGCGGAATGAATATGAGAGTAGTGGTAGGTTCAGTTATCACTCGTTAATGTGAAAGCTAGTACTGGCAGTTTGTTATTTTGGCTTTATTACTCATTAATTTTGTTGCTAGCAAGATTCTAAAAAGCTAAGGTGGTATGGTTGTTAGAGTTGAGTGTCAGGTCAAAGAATATTTAACCAGCATAGGGGATTGAAAAGGAGGCAAACATGATGTACTAGGATCGAAAATGTCTGAGAGAATGACACCTCTCAAATGCTACCTTTTGGACCTACACTGATGGCCAACATGTTTACTAGAGTTTCCATGAGTTGGAACCAATAAGTTTCATCAATTTCAATACATAAAACCCAGTCGTCCAAACTCCATAGCCATACGAAATTTTCATCCTCTTTTCCTTTTCAAATTAGTCGAGTATTTTCCGATTTTGTTATACTGATTGAGCGCGCCTGTTTCGATATCTAAGTTGCCATTCGGCAATTTTTAACATAAAAAAAATCTCTTTTTCTCAAGAAAATTTCTTGGTCTAGGATCTGGTCCCCTTGCCTTCGGTGATCTCCTGGGCACACGTGTAATTTTACCCCATATTTGTTTTGAACACCTTGCTCAAGCAACGAAAACGATCACGCCTGTAGGCTTATCAAGTCTTACAAATAACCCTTACATAAAAAGGGAAGACAACTTATAGTGACTGGTGTTATAATTCACATACAAGAGGATAGAAAATTTTAAATGCAAAGTTCATAATCCATTACTGACCCTATCTGAACTTAGGAATGGCTATACAAACGTTTTGTAACTACTATTTTCCCAAAATCAATCTAGTTTGACCTCTTTGTCCTTGCACCTTTCAGTTTTGCTCAACACTGGAGCCTGTTTGAATATGGAAGAGTTGGTAGATGTCACAAGAAGGGAACCACGTCAAAACAATCAACAGATGCAATGCACTCAACTGTTTCATAACCTTTTCACAGACTACAACCATCACAATGGTCAAGAAATCTTCAAAATCTTACATCAATAAATGAAAAAGAGGACATGGCAACTACTAAGACCAGTAGGTAACACAAAAGAAAAAATAAGAAAAAATGTAAGTTCTGGGGATAGCAGGCAGCATCAATCAACAATTTATTTGCCACTGACAGTGCCTAACCACATTGACTAACGAGTGATCTCTCTTTCTGCCTCCGACCAACTTTCCTCAACTGATAATGAACTGTGACACTTTACACAAATAAACACGACCACCCTTTACTTTGGCTGGATAAGTACAACAAACAACCAAAAATTCCCACCCAGTAATCTGACAGCAAGCACCAAGTTGATGCTTCTTCATATGAAAGAAGAGATGCATTATAGTCTTTTTCATCCAAACGGGTTCCCTCCAGGAGATGAGAAAGGATGCGGTGTAGCAGGGGCAGAAAACCTACCATGCACTTGTTGGTCCATTGTCGTTGTACCAAAAGCAGCTGTATTGCCGTTTAAACCTTGATGCCTAGTTTTGCAAAACAAAAATTACAAAAATAAATATATACAACTCTTACATTACAGACATGGGTAATTGATCACTCCAACCATATGACAAAACTCAATAACGTGAGATATCTATTGTTTATGGAATGGAGGTCTAATTTTCTAATTCAATTCCAACCAACTAAAAACGTAGCAAGGCACATTGAACCTTAACAATATATGATTGGTTTAAGGAAATTTTTTGAAGTTATAGAGCTATTCCAAGCCAGTAAGCGGTGCTTTACTTTCAATTAACTTGGCTGATGAGCCCAAAAATTAAAACTTTCAACATCTTCCATGGAAACCACAGCAAGCAGAATCTAAAATCTTAGAGCTGCTAGCAATGACAGCTATGTCCAGGAAAAGTACACACGAACATGCTACTGGATAGTGACTTCACAGCATATTATGACCACTTACCCAGAAAGTAGGGTATTAGTTGGTACTTGCTGAACCATATATGCCCCTGAAATTTATCCAGCGACAATGAACATCCAAGTTAAAGGCAAAGCACAGTGAAGAAGAAGAAAGAGAAAATTAATTTATGAAGTTACTTTGAGGCATTGCTGATACATAAGGTTGTGACTGGGATGGCAAAGCCGATACATATGGAAGTGACTGGGATGAAGACCATGCTGGCATCGCAGTGCCAACACTGGAAGTATGCTGCAAACCTGATGGTGGGATACCTGGTAGAGCCCCTTGCAAAGATGCCATGGAAGGAAACTGCATGGCAAGAAACACAATTCATGCAAACTTGAAATAAAACAGGGTGCTATTTCCATTACCAAAAATCATTAGGGCAAACACCATTTTAAAATACTATATATAAATCAAATTAATTGTATTCTCAAATCATGCACCACTCCACAAGTGACCAGAATGGGCCTTTAGTTTGCTAGAAGCACGAAATTAAAAATTAGAAATTCATCTGAACAAATTCCCTCATTCATATCACTTTATTCCTATTTCAAGCCCTTACCAGCAAAAAAAGATGCAAGTCAACCATGACAATAAGCATGAATTCACTAAACATTTCATGTCAAATGTACAATGATATGTTCTTTTCACTATTTCTCAAGCATAATTTCCTTGTTGAAAGATTCAACAAAACAAATCAAGGAAATCATATTATGAAGATAAATTTTATTATTATTATAGTGCTCAAAATCAGATGTTTGTCACATACAGCTTGAGATTGAACAGGTGGTGGTTCATTGACATCAAATGGGTTTGATGATCTTGATGACTGGAGATTTGGCACTGACTGCAACAAACAGTCAAAAGTTACAATAGTCAAAAACCTTCAGAACAGAACAAAATCATTGATTTTTTTCCATTTGAGTAGATAAAGCATACCGGCATCACATTATTGTATTGCATGTTGAACCCCATTCCATGGGGTAAAACAGTATGCCATCCAGGAATTGGAGCACTGAAAGTTGAATAGGTGGCGGTAAAAAGATCCTGTAAACATATAATGATCCACGTAACATGTAGAATGGATACAACAGGGATGGAGCCAAATAAATGGTCAACAATATAATTAACATACCTCGGGCAGTTCTTTTCTCCCACTAGGTTTTACATCCACAGATGGAGGTTGAGACATACCAGCAGAACTAACTGCTGAGATGGGACTTGAGAAGACATGAGGTGCTCCCCTTGAGGGTAAACTTGTTTGCACATTTTCCGTTGTCAACAAATTCCAAGGCTGCCAAAAATGTCCAGGAAGTAACAATGTAAACAGATATTGATAATAGACACAGAACAAAATTCAAGAACACGACAGAAGCCACACCTGATTGCTCGATCCTCCATCAAGTTGTGTAGATTGTTGAGTAATAGACTGACCAATGGAAGCAGGAAAGAAAGAAGGCCGTTGATGCTGCGTGCTAGACCATTGCGCTGTTTCAGCAGCTTTGACGAAGGAATTAGCACTTATGACTGGTGAGTTAGGTGCCAGACCAGGAGCCGCTACTGAAATACCACCAGGATGCAATGTTGACAAGTTACTAATTGGTGTAGATGCAGGAGCACCAGTACCAAAGGATGACAAAGATGTGTTTCCCGGAGGTACAACAGGTGAAACACCAATATTTGACAAAAGTGACACATTTCCCACAGTTGGTGTACCAGAATTGCTTGGTATTTGTGATATGTAACCAGGTACCGATGCTGGAGTTGATAATTGCGAAATAACAGATTCTAATGGATTCATACTCGAAGGCATTTGAGATACATTGACCTTAGGAGCCAAATCAAAGGAGGCCCAATTGTTTTCATTAATACTAGTTGCTGGTGGAGTAACAGATTGGGGCATAGTTTGTTGAGATTCTTGTACTGATGTTACAGGAGGATCAGGATCAGCATCAAAATCAATTAAACTCGCAGTACTCTCCACTTTAACTTCTACAGAATTCCCGTTGGTAGATCCAAAGCTAGTAGAAGAAGCAGTTCTCTGTAATTAATGAAACAATACTGTAAGACAGAGCATTCCTTCTCCCCGACCCATCAGTCAATTTACAATGAAATGCAAGAGATAACAGAGAAGTGAGTTTGTCAAATAAGTGACTATCCTACAACTCAACCGAAATGCAATCTTAAGCATCCAAGTAGGTGAACCTTAAAAAATAACCAGATGGCAAACAGCTGAACTACAAATGCAATTTTCCCAAACTTTCACAATAAAGATCCAGAGGAGGCAGTGAAACTATTGATTTAGCTAAATAGTGGAACTATAATGCAAACTGTGGAATGTGAAAATTAAGGTTCTGATCCAAGTTGTACGACTTCATTGGAAAAGAAAAAAACAAATTTCTCACCAATATGCTACTAGAAATGTTGAATCATGATGCCTGACTAATTGAAAATGTATGGATGAAATGTTTAAGGAGGTCTAAATGCAGCTAGTTGAAATAGAATGTTTACCCGTGTCTGAGCAAAACCATCAGCAGTCCTTGTCACATTAGCCTTTGGTGGTTCACTTATACGAAGAGGCACTACATTATCTCCCAAAATTTCTCTAACTGGCCGCACCAATGGAGGACTAGTAGCCTCAGGATCCTTCAGTCTCTCAGGTGAACGGCCTTCCAGCTTTGAATCTCCATCAGATGACAGACGGTCTTCTCTTTTTCTTCCGTTTTGGAATCTGTCTTCTCTACGCCAGTCATTGATTATCTCATGATGAGCAGGACTTTTCCTATAATCATTATATTGTCGAGCTTCTTGGTCATATCCTGGACTTCTTCTTCCATCATAACTATATCTAGAATTCCTGTCTTCACCTCTTCCACCCGGGCTAGACATTTCACTATACCGTCGTTCATATGAATCCTCGTAAGGTGGACTTCGTGACCCTCCCTGATATGCATCATTTCTCCTATTATCATATGTTTCTTCTTTTTCACCCTGCACCATATTCAATTTGAAGAATGATTAGATACTATTTGGAGAACCGATAATCGATAAGCTCAACAGATACAACTAAAGTCACCATCTTTGTACTAAGAGGCTTGCCAGAGTTCCTTTCACCAGTATATCTTCTATCAACGTAAACATGTTTAATAAAGTCCCGTAATCTGTCAATGTTACTGGAACAAGAGCACTTGAATCAGAAATACAATTGTGATTGACACATGATGAAATACAACAGAAACTAAATATAACCTGCTGTCAGGAGCAGATTGACGCTGTGAATCCCATTCTTTGAAATAGACATCTCTTGCACGCTGCAATTTTGATGCTCAGCTAATCAACGATGAACCACTAAGAAGATAACATAATAAAAAAAAAAAGAATCCAGGTGTGTGCGTTTTAGGAGAGTTTTGAGATAGATGGGTTAGGAAAGTTATACCTTGTTTCCACCTTCTTGAAGAGCTGAAACTTCTTGTGAAGTAAATTTTGCCATTGATACTGATTTTACTCGGTGTGTGAATTCCCGACTACAAGTATTTTCAACAATAAAATCAGTTCAAGAAACTGCAATCCCTCTCCCTCCCCTTTCCAAATGCACTCCCACAAAATAGCAAAATTGCAGATCTTACAAGAAATAAAACTACATGGTGGATGTAAAACATGGAAAGAAGAAATGGAATGTACTACACAGAGGATAACATTTATACTTACTGTATTCCACTACATGTGGTGCAAACAAACGTCCAGAAATTTGTGCACACATACTGTGGCCCCTGCTCAGTCAGTAACAAAACTATAAACAGAACTATAAATTTAAGCAGAGTAAATTTACATGAATGCATCAAACCTGAATAAAAATTGAAATAATAACATTTTACACAGCTTATTAAGAAGTAATATTATGATTCCATTCAAGCCATTCTTCACAAATATCATGCCAATCTGACAGAGTCTTGATCTCTACAGGCTTAAACATTTTTAAAGTTTCAAGAAGTTTGTAGTAACGCCTATATGTTATCCACACCAATCAAGTAACACAATTAAACAAAAATGTAATGCAACAAGCTGGATTAAAAGTTATGGAGCACTAATATCACTGACAAGAAAATAAATGGAAACAGAAGCCCAATTTTAGAGAAAGGCAGTAATAGTCACAATTCTGGTTTTCAAACCTCCTTTTTGATTACGACTGCATCATTTCAATACATATGAGCAACCAATTGAGTAGAATCAAGTCCCATCGAGCATTGTGCTCTGCAGATTACTCACTTTCTTCCTTTCCTTTTCTTAAAAAATACAATTGATCATGAAGCAGACAATATTACTAAGAGAGAGATTCTTGATACACCATCAGAATTCTTGAATAAAAATTTCCGAATCACTCAAGCCGAAAAATAATTAGATGCACCACTTTTCGATCCATCTATAGAGGTTTGTCAGTCTCAAAACATAACTCATAGAACAGTTATTCCACACTCAAATAATTCATTTATTTAGATTCATAAACAACTAATTCATTCACATATGATTCTACTCAAATATGTTTTCTCCATTAATATGTATGTATGTATATATATATACACAAAATATTGGTTAATTCAAGAAAATACAATATTAATTCGAATAATTTAAAAATTAGTATAGGCTACCAATCAGAAAACTACAGACAATACAAGAATGCAAAAGACTCGGAAAGCTGCATACCAGACTATTACAGTTAACGCATCTACGATTGTCGGGAAGTTTGAGAAGCCCCCGAATAATTCGCTCATGTTTCTCGTCCTCTTTCTGTCGATTGGCCATTCCAGCTACCAACTTCTCCAAAACGACATCAAAAATCAAGCACAAATTAGTAATGAAAGCAACATAGCAAACCCCAAAAATTCGACATGTAAAAGACGGCGGATCTGAGAAATCAAAGCTGTTTAGCAACAGAAAGCCACAGTAAAAAGAAAAAGGAAAGTCAAGAACTGACCTGGATTGATTTTTATATAAGCTGAACAGTAATAGAGATCAATCAATCAAAGGCGTATTTAAGAACTACAGGAAACCAGTTGCAGAGAGAGAGAGAGAGAGAGATCAGTGGATGAGACTAGAGAGAGTATAAGAAGAAGAAGAAGAAGAAAACTTCGTTTTTTGCACAGCTAAGAGCCAAGCACAGAGAGTGGGGGAGAGTTAGAGATGAGTCTTAGGCTCAGCCTTTTTAGTTTTTCCCCCAAAAAGAAAAGCTTTAGAGTAAAGAGCAGAAGTGAAATAATTAAGGAAAAAGGAATGTAGCCAAGAGAAAAAATAATACTGAAGAACAATATTCATCTAAAGAAACAATGCTGAGCAATAT
>JANIMX020000274.1:1851940-1871852 GCA_024582655.2 Erythroxylum kunthianum | reverse complement strand
TGATTAATTTCAAGAACTAAAATTAATTCTTTTGTTACTTCCATAGGTGCAAGATTCGGTCATCTAAATCCACCTATATAACAACCTCAATACACGGCAAATATATGGTGATCAAGCATATAAAAACACATGTAAAGAGTGCAACATTAAATCTGAAATTAATCAATAACCCATCGCAAAATTATCCATAGCATACGCAAATTACAATACTTAACGAAAATAATTAGGGCTTCAATCTAACCCTAACCAGAATGTTTAGCAATCCATAATCTAATTAAACCAAATCAACATTCAATATGAAAATTAAAATTGAAAAGCGATTAACTCCCTAATAATATTTTCTCTGCTGTGGATGTTCTACCCAACCAGCCACACTGCACCTACTTGCGCTACGCAAGCTCAGCCTCAACCCAGTCTGTTCCAGCCTTAGCTCGTTTCCTGCCGCACCCAGCGTCTCTTGCGAGTCAAGACGCACGCAAGCTCCTCTCTACCAATCACGCAGACGCAACACCTTGGTTTTTTTAATTTCAAATGTATATCTGTTGTGTGCTTCACCTGCCCCGCTTCGTTTTCTCTTGGCTTATTGTTGCAAGATCTTCGTCTGATGCTCTGTCCCTTCACGCTGGCAGCCTTTTCTTCTCTTGTATTTTGTCAATTTAATTTCACTCTTCTCACCACCCAGCGCAGACCCTCCTTTGATTCTTAATTTCTAATATATTTTGTGCTCTTCTACTCCACCCAACGCCGCCTCCCTTTTATTTTTAATTTCTATCTCTTTGTTGTACACTCACCTCCCTCAGACACAACACGCAGCCCTCACTTGAGTTTTTGTCCCATTTTAATTTTTCGTTCTCTGCCTAGCACACACCACACTCAACGCTGCGTTTTGATTTTTTTTTAATTTTTTTAATTTGCTTAAATTCTCATCCAATTCAAACCTCATTTCTTTCGATGCTTCTTGCATTTAATTTCCTCTGCTTTTTCATATATTTCCAAAATATTTGCACCTAAAATTTAAAACAATTAAAATTAGTGCATTTAACAACTCCAATTAAGCAGAATCTAAGGAAAATATTAATCAAAATGTCCTATATAATTTAACACATCAAGAAGAAGATATAGCTTAGGTATTTAAACACCCACATTCAATTTACCTTTTTTGAAAACTCATTCCCATGATCGTAGGTTTCTAATTTATGCTTCCCACGATCATGGGTTTATGCTTCCTCATTCCCAGGATCGTGTACAAGCTCACGATCATGGGAACGCCTTACCAGAAACCCTTATTCTTCTTCTTTAAAATTTCAATAAGGCCCAAAATATTTATACGTGCATTTGTACTTCTATACCTACATGCTTAACACAAAATTCACCTCTATCTTTAGCCCAATTTGGCAACTTTACATACACTCAGGCGAATATTTGACATAATTCCTCTTAGTTTGCTCATATATTGCTCCTCGAAGGGTTTATTAAAACCATCAAAAAAATGTTAAAAAGATTATTATGGTTTGGATTCTATATAAACTTAGCCAAGGAGAAAGTCCAATGAAATGAAATTTGTTAAGCTAAATATGAGGGTGGTTTGGGAATTCAATCTTTAGAACTCTCAAACAAGAGTCTCATGATAAAAAGAGTATGGAAGATTGTCACTGCTAAGAATGTGATATGGGTTAGATGGATCGACACATAATTTTCAACGGGTAAACGCTTCTTAGAGATAAAAATAAAAGCCTCAATTAATAATAGAACTTTGTCTAAGGTACTTAAAATTGATGTGAATTGAAATTAAAACAACTAATAAAACCAAACAAGTAAAGAATTGAACCATTGAGCTACCAATAAAATTAAGGTTAATCAAGTTTGAATACTTAGGAATTATTCTATCCTTATTTTACTTTCCCTTTATCTTATTGATCCAATTATGCTTGATCCTGGATATCCTAAAGTTTTGATTACCCTCTCTCGATATCTAATTAAGTAAACCTAATTGAATTCAATAATCATAGAGTTGTAATCTCTCGATGCACAAAACTACTCCTAACTTATTCAAATTGGTTTGAAGCAATCATAAGAATAATTAGTCTCACAATTAAGATTTCTCTTTAATTGTTAATTAATATGATAATTGTAGGTCTATCAAGTTACCAACTCTCATTGCGCACCTTAACACATGTAATTTAATTCAATCTCTTGATTTATTATCAAGTATAATAATTATCACAAACATTCATAGATGTATTGAATTCAACAAGAATAAAGGTCAACAAAATAATTCAAGAATAATCCCCAATATGAATTTAGAAATCCATAATTGTGTTAAACATCTAAGAGATCCAAATACACATTCAAGACATTGGGAGAAATAAAAGGAAAAATAATAAAAATTGATTGGATCTTGATCTGGAATTCTGGAAATTCTATGAAGCTCTCTTTGATGTCTCATCTTGATCTACGTTTGATCTGGTGGCTATTGCCTCTTTTGGTGTTTTTCTTGTTCGTTTATAATGCTTGAGGATTCTAGGGTTTCCCCGCTTAATTCAGTTTAAAAAATAGCCTTGAACCTTCAAAACTTAAAAAAACTCATGTGCTAGAAACACCTATGTCATGATTATGACATGCATGGTTTGCTCCTCTTTGTCATGATTCTACATTGTGTCATAATCATAAAAAAGGCCCATGTAACGCAGCTTGTGCTTTGTTTGTCACAATCATGAGGCGTCATAATCGTGACATGGTTGCATACACCCAATATCTTCTCTATTCTTGAATTTATTGTTTCTATGTACTCACAAACACATCAAACACCTCTTGAAACATAAAATTAAGATCAAATTATTGCTCAAGCCAATCAAACATTTAGAAAACATATAAACATTAACAAGAACACAATTTTAAGCCTATACACATGATAATCTTCTAAGAAAACACTTAAACACCTATAAAAATATACTATGATCTACACCTATCAACTTGATTCAACAATTTCCTTTAAACTCCGAAACATCATCTATCATCAATAATAACCACTGGTCACTAAGCTTTACTAGACTCTTTCCCTTGATGATTAGTATTATAGGTTACAATCCTAGTCCATTAATGGAGAACTCATACATTTGGTTAAATCACTCCTTAAGGATATTCAATAGTATATTGTGTAAGGAGCTTCCTAGAACTAACGGTCAATCATCCCTTTAGTTTGGTATTATATGGAACAATAATCTCTTTAGTTTGGTTAGTTGCTAACAAGAAACTACTCACTCCAAATCAATGATTAAAAAGTTGGTCGGTTCAACCATAACAACCTTAAACCTTCCAATTTTTTGATTCAGTATTTAACTTTTCGGTTCAGTTTATCATAATAACCTTTGCTATTAAAGCTAGCCGGTTTATTAATAATCGGTTGATTTTCATAAACTAATCGATTTTTATAAATTAAAGTAAACCAATTAATTTTTATTTAACAATCTATTTCTTCCATTAAACTTCATCTTCTACGATGGGTAAGGACAATCACCTTTTGCAATCCTATTTCAAATTCTTCAATTTTCTTATATACCAATTTTATGTCAAACTAATATCAATTGAACCTTTAAACCATAACCTTATTATCTTACCGATTTAATTTTCAGTATGGTTTTAAAACATCACTCTATATGGACTACCATTTCTTGAGGTTAAACCAAAATGCATACTTTGTAAAACATTTTTATAGTCTTAACCATCTTTACTTTGAATGTGATTTATCCTTTGGTAGATGGCATACCATGCAATCATTATGCAACTTAAATACTAGTAAGAGAACGCATATTGATGTGCTTAATTGGTTAAGTAGGCTATACATAAACAATAAAGCAAAGAAATATCTATACATCATTGCTTTTGGTTGTTCCATATATAATATATAAAGAGAAAGAAAAACCACCTTATTCCAAGGCATATAAAAATCCAAGGGAATTAATTACTTCATACACGATCTTAAGGATTAGAGAGCTTATAATACTCTATGATATTTATACAAGTCGCAACTATTCCTTAGCCATGCCATAGAAATTGGCTTAATCAAATGAATACTTTGTTAAGAACCAAGAATCATAAATTCACAATTTGCATGATATTGTAAATTATGTATCACTTATGAGCATGCTAAGAGCTATTTGGTAAGTGGTTATTCGGTTTATTTGGTTTAACCAAGTTTTAGCTTATATTGAATAGTGTATATTTGTCAATCTTATTTGTAACACTCTTTTGTCATTAATCAATTTGTTTACCTTTTCAAAAAAATATTTTCCTTTTGTATACTTAAAACCTGTCATAATTTTATTATTTTATGAGGTTGAACTCTACTGAGTGTTGTTATTGTTGTTGTTGTTATATGAGATTGAACTCTAAGTTTAAAATTTATATTAAAACTATTATTGATCAAAATTAAATAAAAATAGACTCATAATCTCAATTTAAATTTAGAAAATAAAATTAACTAAAGTGAAACAAAACACATGATTAGAAAACATTTGTACTTGTGTTCAAGAATACTTTAAATATTTTAAAAATAAAAATTAGCGAAGTTGAATAATTTTATTTATATGTTAAGTTTGAAAAACATGTATTAAACCAAAAATTAGGTCTCATATTTCCACACATAGGTGTAAGTGACATTAACACTAAATCTTATTACAAGATTAATTTTTTCTTGTAAGTAGTATTGACATTAACAAATGTTTTCAGAATACTAAAGAATTAAAAACACACACAAAAGGAAAAAAAATAATTTATTTTTCTTTAATAGATCAAAGAACAAAGCAGTAAAAAGGAAATATAGAGTCCGAAATCTTGCTTGGAAAGTGCGAATCATCACATCAATAAGTTAAATAAGACGGTGCAGAGTAGCACTAATGATGTTCATCAAACACTCTTTGTTTTATAACCAACCAAATGATTTATGGTTAAAGGTTTGAATTACAGAAATAATTTTTTATAAAAATAATAAAAAAAAACTGCGTATAATTGATATTCCTCACTTAATTATTATAAAATAAAAAAATTGAGTTTATTGTCGATTTTTCGTTTCCTAACACTTTATATTGGTGGGAAATGGGTTGGAACTTTGCTGTAGTGAACTTTATTGCTACGCTTTCGCGGCCCATTTAAAGTTCCAGGACGTTTAAAATTGGCCCTTTCATTGGAAATAGATGAAGAATGTAATTATATAAAGAGTGGTTGGTTTAGGGTTTATGGTGTCTCAGAAGCACCGTTGAGTTGCCGCTGGAGAGGTATGCAGACTACCAATTCTATCTCCTTGTTTGCCTTTTCTTCTAAGTTGAGCAAAGTGTGGCAAATGGGTATTTTGCAAATCAGCTTGTATTGACATTACTTGTTCATTTTCGTTTTCTTGAAGAGTAGTGCCTTCTTATTATCTTGAAAATCTTGTATTTTGTTATTTTGAAAGACTAAGTGATTGCTAGGTGAAGTGATAGTGCTTCTGATTTGGGTCTGTAGTTTCTTGTATTCAACTTAATCCCTTTTTCTTTATTTTAATGCTTCATTATATTTGACAGGTGAAGGACGGTGGTAGAGAAGGATGTCTCACAGGAAGTTTGAGCACCCCAGGCATGGCTCCCTTGGATTCCTTCCAAGGAAACGAGCGGCGCGTCACAGAGGAAAAGGTGTATGCCACACGTTTTCTTTCTTTTCTTTTACACTGTTAGCTTTTAGTTTCGTTTAAATATTGTGTTCTTTTTATCTCCTGATTCTTATGTGTATATGTACAGATATATGTTTTCATTCGGTGTTCAACTTTCCATAATGGGTTTAAAAATATTTTAACAAATTTGCCTTCGTATTTGTGGTGCTTCTTCATGATTGTTAATTGTTACACACTATAGATTCGTACTCTAGAATTGAGTTAATTCATAGGAGACAGATTGTTTCTTCCCATTTAGAATGACATGGTATAATTATCACTTAATATCAAATATATTGTTCAAGTTTAACTTGTTTTCACTGCCACTTTTCTGTAATTCACGAATTTATCTTTTTTATTTTGGTCCTATGCAGTGAAGGCTTTCCCCAAGGATGACCCATCCAAGCCCTGCAAATTTACTGCCTTTTTAGGCTACAAGGCTGGCATGACACACATTGTCAGAGAAGTCGAGAAGCCTGGATCAAGTAAGGAACTTCTACAACACTTTCTTTAATCATCTGTTTGGAATCTTAAAATTTAAACTTCATATTGCTATGGGCAAATCAGCAAATCTAAATTAGGAAAAATGTCTTGAAGAATCTAAAAGCTTTCCACTTGTTACAAAATAATTTTCCACGATTCAAGAAGTTGACTTTCTTTTTATTTTCATAAAAAGATAGTGGTCTTACTCATTATATAATGTAGGGACAAAGTGAAGGCGAATTTTATCAAAATAGCCCTAGAATTTAGGGAAATGTGGTTGGAATATGTTGTAGAATCACTAATTTATGGTAGTCCTAGCAAAATTCCTATTTGAGATTGGCAAAGCAATTAGTAACAGGGAAACATTTCCTTATTGAAAAGGAAACTTAATATAAATCATGATTTTAAAATGCAGCCCAAATTTGTTGCGATTGTGGCCACAATTGCCGCAATTGACCTTGTCTGCACTATAACCCACTGTTCACAATTTTAACCTTGATCTATATAGAAAAAGTATTATAAAAACTTACTAAATAATAAATATAAAAGTATTAAATAAAATACGCTTAATGTGGTACTGCATTATAGTAACCTATTGTTTCTTCAGAGCTTCACAAGAAGGAGACCTGTGAGGCTGTTACAATCATTGAAACACCACCAATGGTTGTTGTTGGAGTTGTGGGCTATGTGAAGACACCACGTGGTCTTCGCTCTTTGAACACTGTCTGGGCTCAGCATCTGAGTGAGGAGGTGAGACGAAGGTTCTACAAGAATTGGTGCAAATCCAAGAAGAAGGCTTTCACCAAATACTCCAAGCAATATGAATCTGATGAAGGGAAGAAAAGTATTCAAGCACAGCTTGAGAAATTAAAGAAGTATGCAACTGTGGTTCGTGTGCTGGCTCACACTCAGGTGATGATCCCTCTTTCAGTGAAGTCCAACTAATACTTTTCTTTTCCTCTTTTAAAAGTGTTAATTTCCTATTTGTGTTACTATTGTTGGGTATTGATTTTGGTGTGGATTTGAAGAATCTTATTCATGTGGAAGTTTAGATGAATTCCAACTCCCATGCTCCAATTGGAATCCATATGTTGGACAATTGAACTCTGACTTGTTATTTTAGAAATGTTGAATCTTTTATTTGTGTAGCTAGTTAATGGCTTAATTTGAAGTAAGATTTACCCATGTTTACATTGGTGTTTACTAGCTTTCGAAATTAAATATTCTTCAATTAATGTTTAATGCCTTCTCCTAATTGAGTTACAGATAAGGAAAATGAAGGGGTTGAAGCAAAAGAAAGCACACCTCATGGAGATCCAGATCAATGGTGGGACTGTTGCTCAGAAAGTTGACTTTGCTTATGGCTTCTTTGAGAAGCAAGTGCCTATTGATGCTGTGTTCCAGAAGGATGAGATGATTGATATGATTGGAGTCACAAAGGGTAAAGGTTATGAAGGTGTTGTGACTCGTTGGGGTGTCACCCGCTTGCCCAGGAAGACCCACAGAGGTCTTCGGAAGGTGGCTTGTATTGGTGCCTGGCATCCTGCCAGAGTGTCGTTTACTGTTGCTAGGGCTGGTCAGAATGGATATCACCACCGTACTGAGATGAATAAGAAGATTTACAAGATTGGAAAGACTGGCCAGGAGTCTCACACCGCTGTAACTGATTACGACAGGTAATAGTAATTGGTCGAGCCTTTGGTAAACTTTTTCGTTGTTCCTTTCTCTGCATATTTTTGTATATCTGTAACATGAAATAAGTGTATCAGGACTGAGAAAGATATCACACCAATGGGTGGTTTCCCCCACTACGGTGTGGTAAAAGATGATTATTTGATGATCAAGGGTTGCTGTGTTGGACCTAAGAAAAGGGTTGTTACTCTACGCCAGTCATTACTCAACCAGACATCTCGTGTGGCACTCGAGGAAATCAGACTCAAGTTCATCGACACATCCTCAAAGTTTGGACATGGTCGCTTCCAAACAACACAGGAGAAACACAAGTTCTTTGGTCGTCTCAAGGCTTAGATGTTCTAAATCATTCTTAAAATTCTGAGCCACCATAGGGATTTAGTTAAGGTTTCTATGCCATTGAGATTAATTGCTGATGCAGTCAATTCGTTTTCTTTATTAATGATATGTTAAAGTGATGTTAAAAAATGGAATGTATTGTGTTATATTAAGCGTATTAGTTGAATTTTCAATTAAATAAATTACTTGTTAAAATTATCATAGGTAATGTCATAAATATTTTATTGGATTTAGTAATATCATGTATAGAAGATATTAGTTAAAATTTTAATTAAATAAGTTAATAAAACTAGGGTGATGTTGTAAATATTGTTTTGGATTCAGCATCAGTTTACATAAAGTAAAAGTATATATTGTATTATATATATTTTTTACTTTATCTATGTTTAAAAAACTTAATAGTATAAATTGAATATAATTAACAATATCTTCATTCCTATTAATGAAGCAGCACTATTTAAAAATCGAGTAATTATGTTTATATGTAAATTTCATTTTTATTTAATAACTAACAATAACTACATTTAAAATAATAAAAAGGTCATTTAATTCTCATACATTTACATTGCTAAAAGTATTATAAAATACTTCAAATCATATAATTAATTACAATAAAACATCATATGATAGGAGCAGTATATGTTTATAATAATAAGAATTCGTAATAATTATGAAATATTACTTTCAAATTGATTTCACGAAACATTTGTAAGACAACAAAAGTGATATCATAAATAAAATAAAGTGATGATTATTTTTAATCACATATTACAAATGAAGAAATGTATACCTGAATTAAGGTTTTGTCAAAAAGTGATGATTATTTTTAATCACATATTACAAATGAAGAAATGTATACCTGAATTAAGTTTTATCTCTTTGACAAATTGCAATGAGCATCCCAAATTTGTTACATCCATTCTTATATGCCTCTATTTGTGAGCCAAGGTGGTCTTTGTTGAAGTTTTAAATTAAAAACTTTTTTAACTACAAGTATACAGAATGTATTTTATAGTTTAAAAAGTATCGTCCCACAAGGATTATAATAGTCACCCAATAATTTTTGTAAACTTTGTTTAAGGTAAACAATAAGATGAGAGGAATTATTTCTATACTTATTTGATTTCACTTTACTTTCTTGATTTAATCATACTTGATCTAATCAAGTAATCCCAATTAAAATAGACAGAAATTGAATTGTGATTTCTCAATCTATCAAAAATATTTTTAACTATGTAACTGGATTTAAAGTAATCCTATAGATAACTAATAAATAATTCAGGTTTGTCTTCAATTGCTTATTAATTTGATGTTTATAGGTCTATTGAGGTATCAACTCTCGTTGTTCAACACAACACAAATAATCCAATCTAATCTCTAGATTCAAATTGAATATAAAGCAATAAACATCACAAGTATATTTCATTAAATTAAGAATGTAAAGTTTAACAAATAAATCAAGAGTAATTCCTAGAAAAGATTTAGCAATCTATAGATGTAACTATATATCCAAATTTAATCATCATTAATATCCAACAACAACAAGGAAATAAGAAAATAGTAGAGACTTGAATATGGATGTCTTCTCTTCTTTGCCTTGAGCTGGAAATTATATAACCTTGTTTTTGAGAATTTTGCTCTTTTGATCTCCTCTATATATGTTTTTGCATCTGCCTTTTTGTGTTTTTCTCTTCCTCATATGCTCTTAAGTCTTCTAAGGTTTTATCTAGGGTTTTTTCATGTGTTTTTGTTCCAAAATAGCTCTAAAACGTCAAAAGTATAAAAAACTTATGACCTGGAAAATGACCTTTCTCTAACTCTTTAGGACGATCGTGCATAGGATGCCCAATCATGCCAAAGGCTCTCTAACCTGCTCCATCCACTATTGTGCATGGTGCAACAGTAGGTTTGAGAGATGCACGATTGTGTTAGACAACTAACTTTTTCTTCATCTTTTCTTCACTTTTTCCTATCTCCACTCATCACCAAATATAGTAAACAACCATTGAAATAAACAACTAAGATCAAATTCTTGCCTTAAACAACAATCAATTAAACAAAACACATAAAAAGCACTAACAAGAATATAAATTTAAGTCCTAAACACAAGATTATCATATAAACACTATAACACCTAGAAAACATACTATAATTTACACCTATCAACATCCTTATACTTAAATCTTTGCTTGTCCCCACGAAAAACTAAAACCACAAAATAAACAATGCACAAAACACACAAACATAGAATTATGAAATAATGCAATAATGGTACAATGTCTTCAAATCTCATGAAATCAACTTAGCTATAAACATCAAGCACTTAAAAAATTCCAACACAATAACTTATTCCATTCATGTTCAAATGATTTGATTTAAATATACATATTAACCAAAATATCGACACTTATTCATACATATATGACACTTGTAAGTATGAACGTATTCTTATATATCAATTAAAGAGGTAGGTCATCACTAAATACCTATTCATGAAATTTATTTTGACATTTAACAAGAAGATCAATAGGTTCACTTTTATTAGCAACACTATATTATCAAGCTTGGTTGAAGTGTCATTTTAGTATTTTGACGCGAAGACAAATATTTTGTCGTGAATGTCCCCGATTACTTAGCTATATCACAACTCACAACTAACTACTAATTCTATTCTTAACCCATTTTTAACGGGTCAACGGAATAAAAAATTTATTTAACACATTTATGCAACACACTTTCTTTTCAATTTTTTATTTTTAGTTAGATCATTTTTTCCTAGTCAATCACTCCTATGAAAGGCTACTAATAATTTCTACTAATTTAAATGAATTTAATTATAAGTGCATCCAAAAAAATGTCATACAATGAAAGAATAAGTACAATATTCCAATCAACATATATATATTCAACTTAAAATCACTTAAAACATAAACTTCACAAGCTAATGTTTCTTCACAAATTAAATGATCATGTTCATAAATAAGCTATTTTTTTTCCAATTTCATGATATTGACACATGCACACAATGCACACATTATGTAACGAAATGTTTACACAATGTTAACCTAATCAAAACTAACACAATGCAAATGCAAGGTTACACACAATTGATATGCAATTGTATATATGTCCCCACACTTGAACAATACATTGTCCTCATTATGAAAAATGACACACAATTGAAAAAAAAACACATAACAAATATAACAAACAAAAATAAAAGGAATAAAACAAGGGAAAGAATACTTATAAGGAAAATGGTGGCAATAACATTAGGGAAGGAATTCAAACACACTTTGTACCATGGACATCCATCAATTCATCTCTCCAGAAAATTAAAAAAATAAGGCAATAAACGCATTAAAAATTACAAAACTACCTAAAACATAAAATGCTAATTTTAAGCTCACTAGTTAGACCATTTAAGCTTAAGAAAGCGTGGTTTCTCAATGAAGGGTGGCACGGGTGCTTCCGTTGTCACTAAGATCATTTGTTTCAATTTAAATCTCAACTCCTCCTTTCCTAGTTCTCCTTCATCTTCTACTTTCCTAAAACACACTTCTTTTGTATTGCACTCCTTTTACTCTTTTATGCACTTATCCACTATATCAATCTTTATGCAAAAGCTTCTTTCCTTTGGATTCTTCAATACTTTATTTATGATAAACTCAACCTTCTCATCACCAATATGAAGAATGAGTTTCCCTTTGTGGACATCTACCAATGCTCTTCCCGTGTTCATAAACGGTTTGCCAAGAATTAGTAGGCAATTCCTATCCTCTTCAAAGTCCACCAAAATGATGATTTTTTCCACCATGACTATCACGTCCTCCCCCACACCGAACAATTTCTTTATGGATTGATCTGCCAAACTGGATGAGCATAGAAGTTGACTTCACATCTTTTAGCCCCAATTTCTTGAAAATTAACAAAGGCTTAAGATTAATACTTGCTCCCAAGTCAAATAAACATTTAGCAAATTCTAAATTACCCATAGTATAAGGTATAGTGAAACTCCTTGGGTCCTTTAATTTTGAAAGCTACAACATTCAATTAGAGAAACCATTTGATTGTCCTCCTAAGTTCGCTTATTTGATAATATATCCGTGAGGAACTTTGCGTACTTGGGCATGTGTTTCAAAACTTCAACAAATGACAAGTTAATTTGCAATTTCTTTAACTTCTCCACAAACTTTGCAAATTGCACATCCAATTGATTCTTTTGTAGCCTCTGTGGAAATGGAATCTTTGATGCTTATGGAGGGCGAGGAACATATAAAGTTTCATCTTCTTTATCTTCTTCCTTGTCCTTTTTCTCTTGGTCTTCTACTTGGTAAGGTTCAACTTTGTTATCAGATGATTCTTCCAACTCTTTCTCACTCCTAAGTGTGATGACTTTTAGTTGCTCCCTTTGATTAAACTCTGTGTTACTTGGAAGACTCCTCAATGTAGACAATGTATTGGCTAATTGGCCCACTTGAACCTCTAGACTGTGAATGAAAGATGCATTGTTCTTTGCAGTTTGATTGAATTTGGTTTTCATACTCTTTTGGTTCTCATCTTGGCTCGTGAATTCCAAATTCAAACATCTATCAATTTTTCCATCTTTAATTACAAAGAATTGAGCCTATCTTGATGAAGTCCTGATGGTCCTTGAGCTCTCATTAGATTTCTTGTAGTGTTATTAGATCAAGAAAATTTTGGGCGATTCTTCCACGAAGGATTATAAGTGTTAGAATAAGGTTTATTACCAGCCTGACCATATTGTGCTCCCATGAAGTTGAACTGCTCCATATTGTTGTTTTCCACTGGGAAGCAATCAATTGAGACATGAATTTCTTGTCTACATAATTCACATCCATATCGAATTGCCTTGAGTTAGTTGAAAAAGTGGCTTTCAGGATTTTCAATAATTTGGCTAAATTTGCTACTTCAGCCTGTAATGTTGTCACTGAATCCACAACAAACACTCATTTTTTTATATCTAAAGGTTGGCTGCTATTTACTCCTCTCCGATGTCCGAAGACAATTGTTGTTTTCCATCTCTTTTAACAAATCATGTGTGACTTCAACTATTTCCTCATTAATGAACCACTAGCTATTGCATCTATTGTGCCTCATGTAGGTGTATTCATACCATTATAGAACATTTGCAAAAGGAACTCTTTTGGAAAATTATGACGAGGACGACTCCTTTGCAACTCTTTAAATTTCTATCATGCTTTATATAATGACCCCCTTCGCTTTGCTGGAAATTGGTAATCTCTTTTATAAGCTTAGTTGTCCTTATTAAGGGAAAACATTTAGACAAAAAGGCTTACAATAACTGCTCTTTTGTTGTGGCAATCTCTGGGTTGAAAGAGTTCAACCATGCCTTGGCTCGATCTTTAAGTGTAAAAGGAAATAGACTCATCTTGGTTACATATTCCGATAGCCTATTGTATGAAAATGTGTCACAAATCTCCAAGAAGTTGGACAAATGAGCATTAGGATCCTCATTGGCCAGCCCATAAAACTAGATATTGGTTTGTAGCATAATCAGTAGTGCCAGTTTAATTTAGAACATGTTGGTCTATACTGGTGGTCTTATTATTCCTTGTTGATTAGCGTTGAATCCTAGCCTCATAAATTCCATATTACTGTTCTTTTTGATTCCTTTCCTCCATCATTGTTCTTTCTATTGCTTCTTGGTATCTTGCATTTTGAATCTCCCTCTCTTGACAGAAACATACCTTTTTTTACTTTGTTTGAACTCCTTATAGATCTTGTGTTCATACACCTGCAATAACACAAGAAAAGTATTGAAGTCCTTAAATCAAGGTTACTTGAACTATAGTAGATGTTATAAATAATCTTTGACAATGATGCCAAAAACTTGTTAAAGTTTTAAATTAAAAGATTTCTTAACTGCAAGTAAATAAATCAAATCTTATAGTTTAAAAAGTGTCATCCCACAAGAATTGTAATAATCACACAAAAATTCTTGTAAACTTTGTTTAAGGTAAACAATAATATATGTAAATAAGAATTAAACTAAAGACAAAGAATTAATAACTAAATAATGAATTAGGCAGTAGCGAATTTGATTGATTGATTAGTAATGAAAGTTAGGAATTATTTTTATCCTTATTTGTTTTCACTTTACCTTCTTAATTTAATCATACCATATAGAAGACATTTTCATCTAGAACTTCCTCATCACAAATAATGCTACACCTATCATAAAGTTCTTTGCAAAAAATAGATGTAAGTTCAAGGAACATTGCTTCAATCAAGTTGATAATGGTATATTAACCAACTTTTGGCATGATCTTTAGACCACCTATGGTCCTCTTAATAATATCACTTAACTATATTATCTTTAAAGATCAATCAAATCAAATTCAAAAGTATCCCAAATCATCTCCTTTATACATTCCAACAATTACATCACTTCATCATCTCCAACTCTCAATATTTTGAAGAACTTAAGACTAAATTAGCTTGAGGATAAGTTTATATGGAAATATTCAAATCACTTATGTAGATCAATATTTAATGAATCAAACCCTCTAGTCTCATGACATAAAATTATGTGGTCTAAGCACGCACTTTGGAATGCTATCAAATTCAAACTTCCCACTCTTGATAAACTTGGAAAGTGTATATGCATACAAAACTAGTGCACTCTATACTGGAGAGACTTAGAGTTCCACAATCACCTTTTCTTTCAATGCAACTTCTCCAACAAAATATGAAAGTCTATCATGCGTGCATGTAGAGTGGAAGAACCCCCTTCAAAATGGAATGATATCATAGAGTGGTGTGTTAGTTTTGAAACCATAATTGATGGTGACAAATGGATCATCTACATTGCACTTTTTTATCTTATCAAAAGTATATGGATTGAAAGAAACAATAAAATTTTCACCAATTCAACTCACTTTGAGGCTGAATTATTCAATCTCATATGGGAGAAAATCGAATTACACTTAAGCCTGTACAATCACAGGCATAAAATCAGTCAAGAAATCAACACCACCTAGAGAATCAATTAGCTCATTGTTCATCCAGTCAAATAAATCTTCTATCCACTAATATACGGGTTGGTTTTCCTTTAGTAGTTTTGATGTAATTGCTTCCAGCATTGTACCTCTTTTATTGTAATTTGAATACATTCAATGAAAAGTTAATATTATATTTCAAAAAACATAAAATATCACGAAAAAATATAAAACCCAATTATAAAAATGTATATATATATATATATATATATATATAACACCAATTAATATGAAATAAAAAAACAAAATCACTTCAATTATTGTTTATAGAGGTTTCTCTTAGAAAATAAACATATTTTGTTATATTGTTTATAAGTTGTTGGGCACAACCTTGTAATGTTTCTTTTATTGCATTCATGGTTCTTAATGAGTTCTTTAATTTTTAAAAAAATCACATCACTCCCTAAAAATGGTGCCAAAATTCTTAATTTGTGTTAAACATGCTAGAAAATAAAATCCAACTCTACACAAGTAAATTTGTAGAAGTGGTGAGAAAAGAACGTATCTATAGAGAGTGTGTGATAAGATTTTGTAATGAATGAATCAGTGTATAGGATTAGAGGGTTTGGTTGAATTTATTTGATGCAATAAAATAAAACTAAACTATGAAAGAAAACTCAAATCAAACAATACAAAACTATATGTGTTAATTATTAGGTTTTAAATCCAATTTACGGTTTAACCTTGACCTTCACATGAATGTGTATAATAAATAGACATGTTATTATCACACCTCTCTTTGAAACTATTAAACCATAGATTAACAACAAGCTCTCCTAATCCTAGTTTTCCCTTAGATTGTAACTAATTAAAACAAGCTCTGTAATTAGGAATAGCTATTAGACAACCCAGAATAAGCTCTCTAGTTTTAGTATGAGAACTTCAGTATAGATTCCGAATACATATTAATCTAAGCAATAATCACATAAGCTCAATTTATTTAACGTATGCTATATTATTCCTAATAATGCATAGCCATTAGTTAGATTTACAAATCGTTCATACACAAATCCCAAACTTTAGAACAAAATAACATAATCAATTCCAAAAGAGAGTTAAGAAAAAATTACTAATATTAATCAATGCCCAAACATGTTTATAGGCCTCGATATCCCTTTTGAAATGGAAAGAGTAAGATTGGCTACTCATCTCTCTCAAAATGGAAACAAATCTACCTCCTTTTGTGTCTCTAATTTATAAATACCCTGCTTGGCCTCTTAATTTCCCCTTTATAGTGCAAAATTAGGGTTTTGCGATTTTACACAGTTAGCTACACAACGTGTAAGTGACTGTGTATGTTAATTTGTCCAAAATCATAAAGTTACACATTCACAGTTGGCTATACAGCTAAGATACACATCCATATAGCTCACTTACATAGCCGTGTAAGTCTCCCCAAAATCGTGTAGGTCATTGGGATGGTTTAAAAATTTCTTCAAGTTCGTACACATTTCCTTTGAGTTTCACATTCCCATACAAAGCCGTGTTAGTCATAGTGACTCTAATCATTCCATTCTTTCTCCCTTATTCACCTTAACTCATCTCTTTTTTTTCTACACAAAGGTAAATAAGATTGAACATCAACAAAACAACACCAAAAATGTAAGTTTAGCTAATTTTGGTTTTTGTTCCTCTAACTTGTACCTAAACCAAAATCAGTTTCTTAGGTATAACATAACACTTATCATTAAGCATTAGGGAATAAATATATAATAAATCATGCACTTATCACATATCTTCATTTTCATCTTCCAAATTTGTGATTTTGCTTGTCAATTTGGAATCTAGGGTTAGAGTTTTCTTCCAAATTTTGGGGCTTTTGATTTTGATGAATTCGTTTGGGGATTCGGGTGATTAGACTACAAATCCTTATCAATAGTTTATTTTGTTGTCTCATAAGTCTAATTTAAGTTTAATATCCTCTTATTAACATTAAAAAGTTGGAATTTGATTAACCCCAAAGGTATGCTACTTGCTAAACTAAAATTCTTGTGATATTAATTATCAAGTTAAATGATATTTTTCAGAAATTAAAATAAAATAGCTAATTTTGCTTAATTTTTATTTTCCAGAAATTTTTTCTATCCTAAGGTACAATTGTTCATTAGCTAGCTTTGAGCTTTAATTTTTCACCTTTTTTAATGTGTCCTCAAGCTGCCAAAATGTCAGATGAATGGAGACTTAATGCACTAATCTCTCTCTACAAAAACAAAGGGGATATTCAGAGTCATAAGAAATATAGAGGCATCAACGTAGTCACATCATAAAGTTATGAGAGAGGGTGATTCAGAAGAGAGTGAGAAATAGTTCACCTATCTTAGAGAACCAATTTAGTTTCATGTTAGGGAGGTCCACGATATAAGTGATACATATCTTTAGATGATTAATGGAATATTATAGGAAAAGTTAGAGGGACCTACAAATGGTTTTATTGATGTAGATAAGGTTTATGACAAGGTACATAGGGAAGTCATATGGAGGCATTTAGAAGATAAGGGAGTTATTGTTTCTCATATACAGGTTATTAAGGATATGTATGAAGGTGTTGAGACAAGAGTAAGGATGATAGGAGGAGATACATAGTTTTTTTTAATATAAAAAGGTTGCAGCAAGGATCCTTATTGAGCTTCTTCCTATTTTCAAAAGTTATGGATGAGTTTACAAAGAATATCTAAGGGGATGTGCCTTGATGTATGCTGTTTGTTGATGACATTGTTTTAATGGATGAAACAAAAGACAATGTTAATGTCAAGTTAGAACTTTGGAGGGATACGTTAGAGTCAAAGGGCTTTAAATTGAGTGGGAACAATACTGAGTGCTTAGAGTGTAACTTTTTAGGTTGCAAGGCGGTAACCAATATGGAGATCAAGATTGGTACAAAAGTTATAACATAGAAAGATTGTTTTAAATACCTTGGATCTATCATCCAAAGTAATGGTGAGATAGATGATGACATAGTTCACCATATCCAATTAAGGTGGTTTAAATGGAGGGCTACCTCTTATTTTTTAAGTTATAAGAAGATTTCACTTAAACTAAAAGGTAAATTATACCATTTAGAAATTAGATTAGTCATACTCTATGTGCAAAGTATTGGCCCATCAAATAGGTGCATAGTCAAAAGTTAATGATGCTGGAGATGAGGATCCTCTGTTTGATGCGCAGCCTTACAAGAAAAGATATGTTTAGGAATGTAGTGGTAAGAGACGAGTAATGGATGGTTAACATTGATAGTAAATTAAGGGAGACAAGGATTAGGTGGTTCAAACATGTTAAGAGGAGACATCCTATCGGCCCAGTGAGAAAATGCAAGAAGATTGGACTTAAGGACTATAAGAGAAGAAGAGGAAGACCTAAAAAGAATTGGGGGAGGTGATTAAAAATTATATGGCCCTATTAGATCGTACTAAGGGCTTGGCCCTCAATAGGAAACTTCGGTGAATTAGGATACAAGTAGAGGACCCTACATAGAGAGGTCTTTCTCTTTTCATAAGCCTTTTAAACCTTTTCCTTCGATTGTTATGCCTTTTAATTAGCCTCAATACTTTTGTTTGTAGCATTTACTCCTTTAGTTATTTTATTTATTTATTTCATATTTTTATTTTTTCAATTGTTTGTTTGTTTTATTTATTTATTTACTTACTTTTATCTTTATCTTTATTTTTTCATTTTAATTTTTATTATACAATTATTTGTTTATCTATTTGGTTGTTTTTTCTTCCAACCATTTTCAAAAATCTTTTTTACTGTGTGTCTATCAGAAATAACCTCTTTACTAACTAGGAGTAAGGTTGCATACTTCTGGAACTCCCCAAACCTTGCTATTAAGTGATATTACTACTAAGAAGTTTTTTGTTGTTGAACTGATACAAAAGGGCTACTAAAATTTGTTTGGAAATCTTAAAGAGTAACATACATTTGTGGTTTATTAGTGCCTTATCAAGCTTCCTTGTTCGTAGTCATTCCCTTGCTACTTATTTATCCATATGAAGTGATTCCTTTTATAAGCTATATCGACAACTTCAATTCTCTAGAACCAAGATTGAAAATCTTTACATAGGATTTGGAAGTCTATATGTAACATCGAACTTTTAAGTCCCTTTAATGTATTTGAAATAAATTGGTGAACAAAGTTTCGATATTTTCCCAAATTTAGATTTTTTCCATTTATTTATTTTGGTAATTCAAAATGATTTAGAATTTATTTGAAATAAATTCGGGAATAAAATATGCACAAAAATGGGTTAAAAGTGGTGAAAACAGCCTGACACGGCCAAAGTTTTTGTCGTGCCGCTGGGCGTGTGCGGAATCGGACACGCCCTCCGGACATGCCCATGTGGGCATGTCGAGTCGTCTTCCTCGTTTAAAATAGGTTGTCGCCGGCGAGAGGAGAGAGAGAAGAGGAGGAAAAAGAAGGGGAGAGAAACATCTCGACCACTAGGTCTCTAGACTAATTAGGGGCCAAGGAACACAACTATGGAGTCAGATTTGAGAGATGGTAGCCGGATTTCGATACATCTGCAACGGAAAGTTTAAAGTAAATTTCCCGATCTCCCTCGGTGTTGAGTTTTGGGTTCTAAGAATTGATTATGTTGTGTATGATGGTTAGTTATGCATGCTAGAAGTTAAAACGGAGAGAAATGACTAACGTTTGGGTGTCGGCCGACCAGAA
>JANIMX020000274.1:1617247-1637377 GCA_024582655.2 Erythroxylum kunthianum | reverse complement strand
CTCAAAGGTCCATTAAGTTTTTTTTTATTTTAAAATTAACATTTTTTTTAAATTTTAGAAAAAAAAAACAAGAAACTATGGGTGTGTTTATTTAGAGAAAATTATTTTCTATTTTCATCTTTCAATTTTTAAAATGAAAATAATTCATTTTTATAAAAAAAATTAAAAAAACGTATTTATTTGTTATTATAAAAAAACTGTTTTCTATCTTTAAAAACTAAAAAATGTGTTCAATCAACATCTTTTTTTTTTAGTCTCCAAGCAATCCCTTAATGCACAATCAACATAGATAAAGAACTTAACTAACATGCCGTTAAGGAAGCATTTGATTGATTAGGGAAAGAATTATATATCAGTAGATGATGAGTCTAGAATAAAGTAACGTTATATTGATTAAGGAAAGCTGCTTGATTGGGCAAAAAAAAATAGAGGCAATAGAAGAAGACTAATGTGAAGGAGAGGAAGGACTATGAGAATGACGTGAAATTTACGTTGTAAGCTTTGTGTTTTCAAAAATTTTAGCTTGTTTTCAGTTTGGAAAACTATTACTTTTTTAACAAAGAAATTTTTTAAAAATAACTTGGTATTGTTTTCTAAATTTTTTTAAAATTTGAAAACTAAGGAAAACAGTTTTCACATAAATTTTTTTTATAAAAGAGTCCAATATGAACATAAACTTTTATTTTTTATTTTCATTAAATTTTTTTTCTTTAAAACATGCTCAGTTTTCTGTATGTAAACACGCGCTATATGTCCAAATATAAAACTAATTGTGTAATAAGTCATTTATCATAAAAAAGTTTATTTTGTTCAACTTATAATTTAGACATAAAAAGTTGTTTTGTATTATAATAAATCAAGTATACAATTAGTTTTTGTATTATAATAAATCAAGTATACATTACTTCACTAAGGGAAGTTGATTATCCAATGACCAATCCACTCGGCATCATAATTATATTTGATTGTATATATTGTTGGTTATTTGAAAACAATATTTTTACTAATTAGAGATAAGATTGCGTATTATTGAACCTTCTCAGATTTTGTTTAACAGTGGTATTTTTAGTGAGTGTTGTTGTTGTGGTTGTATATATAATTATTTCCAACCATATGTTTTTAGTTTTTATAACAATGAAATTTAATTCATATAAAATAATTACAAAATTAAAAAATATATTATTGTCCTGTAACCTAAATACCCTACAAATGAACTCCAGCATTAAAACTGAAACGATATCATCGGACGGCCTAGAAAAGATCAAGAAGACAACACCGGCGTCAAAACGACTTGAAATTGAACCGATACACTTGCGTTAGTCAACCAAACACGTTACGCTCTGCTCTGCTCTGCTCCTCTTCATAAAAATTCTTAAATCTTAAAATCCACGAGAAGAATCAACTTAAAGAATGGAAGTTAACACGGAAAATAAAGCGTGGAACCATATAGATACCGAATACTTATACGCCACGCGCCATGACCGCGCAACGATGCTACCTACCAATAGAAGTAGATGACAGCGGGTACGCGTACTTTTTTCAGCTGGGCAGGACCAACCCTGCTTCTAACAGAACAAAATTACCCAAACGCCCCACAGACGCGCGTGATCTTTATCCCCCTCCTCCTTCACGCTCTCTTCTCGTCAAACTCTCAAAAAACGTGAGCAACTAGCAAAAACTTACAACACAACACAAGCCGTCTCGCTCTCTCTCTCAAACTGACCCCGAACAACAAACTCTCTCTCTCTCTGTCTCTCTACCAATCTTCTCCGAGGATTGGTATAGAGAATTCCTTGGCTTGGACCCATTTAAAACCCTAGATTCCTCTTCCATTATCTACAGGTATCTCTCTCTCTCTCTCTCCTCTTTTGTATTTGTCTTATTTTTTGTTTTTATTTTTAATAGAAATTGTTGTTCGGACTTTTGCACTGATCAGATCCGCCCTTGTTTCTGTTCCCTAAATTTTCCGTTTCTTATCTTTCTCATACCCTCAGAATTCTTATTTTTTTCATTATTTGAGTTTTCATTGCTGCGCATCTTCTTCTTTTTGTTTTTTTTTCATTGAATTACGTAATTTACGTTAAATTCAGACAATGTACGGGGATTCATATGCTGGTGACTGTTATAGTTGCTGTCCGAAATTTACTACCTTTTTGTTGACTTTGTCTACCTACTACTTTTCTTTGATTCATTGTATATATATGCCGAGATGTATTTACACATACAGAATTTGAGTACTTACTACTAAGCTGAATAACGCAGTTTGATAGTATCTATCTATCCACTCAATAATGTTGATTTTGCTCGACATCATGTGATTTCTTTTTCTAATTATTTACGTTTCTTTGGGGTACTTCATTTTTCAAAAATATTTTAAACCATTTTTAACACACTGGTTATAAATTTAGAGGGTAAGAAAAGTAGCAATCCAAAAGCAAGCGAAAGGTCAGAGCTTCAGGTTTTCAATGTACGTACCGTGGGTTTTTGATGATAAGAGGAGGAGGAGAAACAAAAGGATAGTAAAGCTATATTTTTTACTGTCTGACTCCAATTGTCTTATTGAATTTGCTTGAACTTCGTTTTTATAGCAAGTGTCTGTATTAGTTTGAGACTGACGTGTTCTTAATATACTTTTGACAAAGTTCTTTTTTAAGGAAGTGGTGGAAAGTTTAAGCTGTTTCAGTGTTTGAATTTAATCTTCACAGGCAAGGCTGCTGAAGTTGTCGCTCTGGCCTGTTGACAATGGATTTGGAGGACAAGTTTCTTGCTAGAGGTATTTATGATTGCGCTCCTCCTCATCTCATGGGACTTAATTTACTCCTTGCTCCTGTGTTCAACACTTTGCATTTCTTACTGTGTGGTATCAAAACGGAGATGATGTTTGGTTTATTTCTGTGTCATAGCAAGTTGTTGACTTTAAGAGCCTCCCTTTCTTGTTCCTGTTAGTATGTTGTTTGGGTCGACATCAGAGGAGTATCTGGGTGAAATTATGACATGACAATCAACAAAGTGAATAGCCTTTTCATGATAACTTACTAAGAGTGTTACTTGATTTTGATGCCAATCATGGTGTATCCTAAGCATTAGTCCTAAATTAATTCCTTCTCAACATCCTGCAGTCACTGTTAACCTCACTGTCGATGATATTTTATGGTCGTTAAAACTAAAATGATTGCTAGTTCTATTACCTGAGATAGAGAATGAAGTGGTGTCGAGGCTTTTATATGAGGATTTCTGATGACTAGTTTATCCTTAGGCCTTTCCAAGGTTATTTCCAATTAAAATACAATTCTAATGCCTATTAAGGAACAACACTTGGATTCCCAGTTGCAGGAGTCTCGTTCCAATCAAAACTCTGTCTGTTTTCAAAGAAGGTGCAATCTCTAAATTTACTTGGATTTCTAATTCAAGTCCACTACTTGGCCATAAGCTTTTAGGTAGAATTAGCAACCAATGATTATGCGAGATGCTGATATCTCAACATTACAACGCTACTATTCAATAGTTGTAACAAATTTCTCTGCCCTGAAATCAATATTTGTTTATGCCATGTATATCCAGTACACCTTGTTTTCTTATGTCCTTGAGTAGACACTCATATTAATTGTGAAACAGCAGAAGCATTGTGAAAGGTGACTGTCATCCTTATAGCATTACCGTTTGTTCTTTATTTCCATATAAGCATTCATCTTGGACTCTGGGCAGCCAGAGAATCATCAGTCATGATTTTCCCAGCTAACAATTTATCCTGCCACTTTCTAGCACTTCAATGAGATCTCTATGTGATATTATGAAGCATAATGACCTTATACTTAGATATTGTATTTTTTTGAAAGCGTTTGCATCTATCTTTGACTATTTTTAGATTGCATTTTGATAGACCTGTCAATATATTTCATGTATGCAGTAAATCACTTGTTCTGCTTTATGGTTTCCCCGTTCTATTTGGATTATCATTTAGCAAGTCCGTATATTTATATTAACTTGCTGTTGAATAGAAAGCTAAGTGGAATTTTCTTTTGACTGGGCCAATTTATTACCATCTGCTTAAGTTACCATCAGAAATTATAAGGAAGCGTATGTTTCTATAAAGAAGCAGTTATTTATTATGGTGTTGAAGTTTCAATTTCACCTGGAACATTATAATGTGAATGAAATTAAATATGTTTGGATTTTATGTAGGCGTATAGTTTCTTGAAAAGTTTTTTGGCAAACAGATATCTGTTCCTTGTAAACTTTGTGGCGTTGAAATTATGTTTAGCAAAATAACTAAGAAACAAGGTCACTGTTGTTAGGGGTCCAAAGAGAACATTGATTATCACCAAATAGTTGTCATATAGAAGTAACTATACAAATAATCTAGTTACTTAAGACTTAAAGCATTATAAACGAACCAAAAACTAGATAACTTCTTTCACTGTGCATGGATGAGATTATTGTTGGAACTTGCTTTAGCAGTAATACTGCTCATTTTCTCCAAAGACTTGCACTTTTTTTACGTTAATCTTTTGTCTCCATCCAGTTTCTGGAGTTCAAAGCCTCTCTTCTAGTGTGCAAAGCACGCCAGAGAAAAATGGGAATTCAGATGATGCTTCAAGAAGCCCAGAACTCCTCCAGGAGTTCCTAAAATCTGGTCCAGAAAAAGAAATTCTTAAGACTTGCTTTGACAGGAACAAGAAACCCTCAGCTTCATCGAAAAACAAGATGACAGAACTTACAAAGACAAGTAATAAAACAATTAAGAAGCAGGAGCCTAAAAAAGCTTCATCTAGTTTCAATACCCAGCCTACTTCTAAGAAGCATAGGAAGGGGGAAAACCCAATAAGACTTGTGCCACCTTCCGAGCAGTCACAAGATTTTGGATCTTCAAGTACCTGGGTATGTCAGAATTCTGCTTGTAGAGCTGTTCTATCCATTGATGACACATTTTGCAAAAGATGTTCGTGCTGTATTTGTCATTTATTTGATGATAACAAAGATCCCAGTCTCTGGTTGGTTTGTACATCTGAAAATGGTCAGGATGATGCTTGTGGGCTATCTTGTCATATTGAGTGTGCCCTTCAACATGAAAAGGTTGGCGTTGTCGATCTTGGGCAATTGATGCAGCTAGATGGTAGTTATTGTTGCGCTTTTTGCGGTAAAGTTTCTGGAATACTTCGGTGAGTAAATTTAATTACAACATCTACCTTTGTCACTAGTTGGCTTCAGTCATGTATCATCAATTATTGGAAAGTTAAGTTGATGTGCTTGACAGCCTACCCTTCTCTGCAACTTTGCAATACTTTCTAGATCATCTGTCTTGGTAAAGTTTCCCTCAGTTTTGACAAAGTGATATTGATGAATGTTCACTACTTTTGGCATTGCTGTTAAGTCTATGTAAGAGTAGATGCATCTTTCATATCTTGATCTCATTTATACTATTTACATGAGTGCACTTTGATCAATTTTCTCAGTTTCTACTTGCAATGGCTACTAGTGTGGCTAGTGAAGCAGATAGCAATGAATTGGGATGAAATTATAAGTTGCTTTATGGACTTCAACATTTGGTTGTCATTGAATTTCTTTTATACAATTAATTTTGATAGATCTTGGAAGAAACAACTACTTATAGCCAAGGATGCCCGTCGTGTTGATGTGCTCTGCTATAGGATATACCTAAGTTACAGGCTACTGGCTGGGACTACAAGGTTCAAAGAACTGCAAGATATTGTACGAGATGCAAAAGCCAAGTTAGAAACAGAAGTTGGTCCAGTCAATGGTGTTTCTGCTAAAATGGCTCGCGGTATTGTCAGCAGACTCTCTATTGGTAGTGAAGTGCTGAAACTTTGTTCTGCTGCCATTGAAAAAGCTAATGAATGGCTGGATACCATTTCTAATGTGGATCCAAATTTTAGAGGTCAGAAATTTTGTAAGTTACCTTTGGTTGTTTTTGTTTTGTATGCCAAACAGTATTTTTCTGAAAAAATAATCCCTGTTATATTCTGCAGAGGATTCACTTCCTGCAGCTTGCAAATTCTTATTTGAAAAGGTGACTTCTTCATCGGTGGTAATTATACTAATTGAACTGTCTAATGCATTGTCCTCTGATATAAAAGGCTACAAGCTATGGATTAGCAAGAGCAGAGAAGAGACACATAGAAATGATCCTATCTGTGTGTTTCCTCGAACTCAGAGGAGGATTTTGATATCCAATCTGCAGCCATGCACTGAGTATACCTTTCGGATAGTTTCTTACACACAGGCTGGTGACTTGGGGCACTCTGAAGCAAAGTGTTTTACTAAGAGCATTGAGGTAATTCACAAGAATCCTAGTGCTTCTATTGCCACAAATGGTAAGAAAGAAAATAGCCTCAGTGGAGGAAGTATGTCTAGTGCCAAGGGGGCATCTAAAACTACAACTGCTACTGATTCTTCTGGATTTAAGGTTCGAGAACTTGGGAAGATCCTCTATTTGGCCAGAGCCCAGCAACAGGGCTGCCTTGAAGGATTTTGTAGTGCAGATACTGAGAAATGCTGTGCTGTTAGCAAAGCAGTTGAACCTAAAATTTTACAAGAGAAGTTGCCACCTGTCTCACGAGGTCTAGACTTAAATGTTGTTTCAGTGCCAGATTTAAATGAAGAGGTGATGCCGCCATTTGACTCTTCTCGGGATGAGGACAATGGATGTACTTTGGAGCAGACTACGGAGGCAGATGATGATGCTGCCTCTCATGAAATAGAGAAAAATGATTTAGCAAGATCTAATGGTAGTGATGACTTTCAGATATGGGTCCGAGGGCCAAGTGGAGAAGTGCCTGCTGTTAATTCTTGGCCAGAGTTGTGCAGAAAAAGAAGTGCAGTTACAAATGACGACATACATGACTCTGACAGCACGCTGATAAATGGGTCACCATTTCATGCTTCCAATGGTTCAGGTAGCTTGGATGAGAACTTCGAGGATTGTGTGAAGATAATCCGTTGGTTGGAATGTGAGGGTCACATTAATCAAGAATTCAGGTTGAAATTGCTGACTTGGTTTAGCTTGAGATCATCAGAACAGGAACGTAGAGTGGTTAATACCTTCATCCAAACTTTGAATGATGATCCTAGTAGTTTGGCTGGACAGTTGGTTGACTCCTTTTCAGATATTATATCAACCAAGAGGCCAAGAAATGGTTTCTGTAGTAAGCTGTGGCATTAGGTTAGGGGAGGACAATCTCAAACACAAGACTGCTGTTTTGCGAAATGGCTAATTGTTTATTCTGGTAAACCATCCTGATTATGTTGCCTTTCTCTGTACATGCATTTTTTATTGATCACTGTAATAAGTGATTCAATTAGTTTACTGACAAGTTTGTTGGGCAAAAGATTGCTTGCTGATTGCAGGCACTGTTCCATTTTTCTCGGACGCTAGAACCTTGGGCACGAGGCATTTGTAATTTCTTAATTTCTGCTAATGACATTTGAAGCGGTAGCTTTAGAGTTATGAAAACATCTTTCTATACTTCTGTCATTATTTTGCCTTCTTTAATTCAGAGAAGGGGTTACATGAACTGGAGTTTACTTAAGTTGCATAGTTGCTTTTACAGTGTATACATCTTACTTATTCTTTGAAGAATCTTCCCATTATGAGAACAATATAAAACCTTTTCTCAGCTGAAAAATAGAAAGGAAAAGGAATCCAATTAAACAAAATTATTTAAAAAGATTAATCAAGTCTTTAAATTTTTAACAAGCCTTGAACATTTAGATTGACGCAAATTAGTCCATTTGAAGATATGCATTGAATTGTGTTTATATTAAATTCTTTTTGTATTAAAGTACTGAGTTTTCATAAGGTATGCTTTTTCTAAAGGTATATATGGTTTCAATTTTAATAAAGGTTCCTAAGATGTGATAATTGTAAATAGATATTTTTATTATATTGTCATATTTTTTTAAAAAAGTATGTATAATATAGGTACTTTGACATAAACAATGTTATAGGTTAATTTCCTAGAAAATGTTGAAAAAATAATCCTTTAAAAAAATCATTATATAGAAACCTTTTCTTATGATATTAAAGTTAGAAAATTGAAACAAGTGTTCAATTGTAAGGAATTTAAAAACATTTATAACAATTATCTTAAAAAATTGTAAGAGGAGAAAAAATTGAAAGCATATTTATGATAGGAAAGTGTTTATTTTTCTACTATTTTTAGAAAAGTTTAATATTACTTTTATCATTTATTTCTTATAAAAAACTTAAAAAGAAAATTATTTTTTGAGAAAAAGGTAATGAATTAAGCCATTAATTAAAATGTACAAATTGAGTTACAAAAGAACTAATTAGGTGTCTCCAGAACATCTATAGTATATAACCAAGTTCAAACCTCCTAGAAGTTGAGAAGAATTACAAACTATACATTCCACATTCTACTACATTAGTCAACTTTGTGAAATTTGGATTTGTGTAAGCTGATATAACATTTGATCTATTGAAGTATTTTGTTGTTGAATTGTTCTTTGGTCAGACTTTTATCTTAAAAAATGCAAGCATTCCTTTCATCCCATATAGCTTTAACAAGGAATGAGAAAAATAAACAGTAACACCTCTTGACTGTGATATCAGAATGTTTAATAGTGATGCACCAGGCTTTAATGATATTCCAATCATCTGAAGCATTGTAAATATAACATTTATGTAATAGTGACCTTCATATAGTTGTGACAAATTCACATTAAAAAATAAGTGGTTATTGCTTTCCTCAACCTTTTTACAAAGTGTACACCAATTGGGAATGTTGAGATGCTTTACCAGCTTGTCAATTATTGGTGGTTTGTCCTTTATAGCCAACCATAGTGTAAGGGAAGCTCAAGGATGTAGGTGCTTAAACGAAACAATTTTGGTCCAAGGAAACATTCTGAGATAGTATTAAAGAGCCATCCTACAAGATTGATTAGTAAACATACCATTTTTGGTGTGCTTCCCAATGATGCCATTCTTTTCATTATTGAAGCATGTTTGGATAATTTTTGAATAAAGTGAACTTGGAATAGAATTATGCTTGAATATGTATTTATTAGATCAGGCTTCAGTTACTGTCATATCTTACCCGATTAATGTTTTGAGAGTCTCCACCTCTTGTAAGTTGTGTAAAGGTCCAACTGAAAGACAATTATCAAATAAGAAGCTTATTATCTTACCATTTCCAATGAGAGAAACAAAGTCATTTCTAAACAAGTCTCTTTTTTTAGAATTGCTCTCAAGGTTGATGCTGAAGATGATTTAACCTTCAAGCTCCAAAGGCTACTATTCTTACTTTAGATATCATGAATCCATTTGCACCACAAAGCTTGTCTGTCAGTCATAAGCCTCTATAATCTTTTAGGAAGCATAACATTATTCATCATTTTAAGAGAAATTATACCAATGTCTCCTTTTTCTTTTGGTAAACATACCTCCTTCCATTGCATTCTAGCTTTATAGAAAGTCTCGTCATTTCCTATCCGTAGAAATTTGCTGAACATCTTCTTAATAGATTTGATGGTCTAAGTGGGAAATACAGTATGAGTAGCCCAAAAAAATTTAATGGAGTTTAAAACAGAAGAAATAAGCTTAGCTCTGCTAGCAATAGAAAAAGTTCTAAAACTCCAACTAGAAATTTTGTTATTGATTTTTTCAATCAGGAGGCTGAAGTCCCTTGAAGAGAGATTAAAAACTAAGATAGGAATGCCAAGATATAACATGGGGATGATCTGTAATTTGAAACCAGTAAGAGCTCTCACATTTGTCTTTTTATCTCATGGCATTTCTGTCACGACTCGGAACCACATCAGGTCCATGACAACTATCGCACACCCAAGTAAAGGACACTTACGGTACCCTCGGCTCGGATATGCAAGGCTAACTTGTATCATACAATTTGATTTTGACGACTTTAAAACACTTTTGACAACGATTATTACGAAATGCTCGTAATTTAAATTTGAAGCTACGTTGATAATCGAAATTGCATCACTATCGCACTTTCGGTTCACGCAGAAGCTGTCTCGTCAACCGTGTAAACTTTTGTACATTCATTTAAAAGTATGCATTCGTTAAAAACGTTTCATTCATAACTTACCCCATAAATTAAGATTTAATTTTACGGAATTACCAAAACACAAGTACTTATCAAAATGTTACAATACAATGTTCCAAAATATAAATACAGTCTAAAGTAACACAATTCCAAATTAATACAGTTAATGAGCCACTACACAATAAGGTGTAAAAATCAAACAAATCTATCCACGTGCGAAATTTTCTCGGAAAGTCCTCAAAGACCCGCATGAAACACTATGAACTCCAAATCAACAACTAACCTGCAAGGTTGACAAATAGAGGGGGGTAAGTACATTAGGTACTCCGTGAGTAGGTAACTACATAGAATCCAAATAGAACTAGGTACATACTGAGACGGTCAGGGTGACCTAATACCGATTTTTTTCCATGATTCTAACATGTACAAGATCTAAATGTCTAGTCACTACTCACATAGGACCTGCCTATGGGTCGACATACATGGAATCAAAATCACATAGGCTCAGTCTACGGATCACACTTATCAAGAACATAGGTTCTAAGTCCAGTTCACATAGCCGGAAATCATTTAAATTTTTGTTCATAGTACTTCGGGAACTACCTCCAACAATCAAAACAGCAAATATGTCGAGAAACCCATCTGACAGATAAAACAAAAGCATAGAAGACAAAATTATCATGTGTGCAGCCTTTAATCGGTCAACTAGTGCGCACACCCACTGAATCACGGTGATGGCTCGACTTCATCTGGGGTGAGTCCGGATTCCGTCGACAGGAGCATCATGACCTTAGATAATGATCTCATCGGAGCATCCCAGACCTCTCAAGTGGGGATCTCATCGGTGTCCAGACCCTCGGTGTGGAACCGCTCTCAAGTCCCGGAGAGACAAGATTATTACGGGGACTTGACTTATGTACCATCGGTAAGGGGTACAAAGTTACTATAATATCAATGTTCCTAGCACGCGAATGGCCAATCACAGTCACACAAAAAATCAAGTTACAACAAATTATCTCATTTATGTTTCAAATGAGGCATTACTCCCTCCTACATCGACTCAATTAATATAAATGGCATCTTGCCTCGACTCTAAGCCAATCAGTACCCATATAGGCATCAGACACCGACTCCCTTAATCGGTTAAATATATGCAAAGACCAAAAATTCATTTCTATGAAATAAAATCATCTCAAGCATCCTAGATGCCCGATAATGCGTTAGAATTCGCAATTCACACATATTTCATAAAATTCCTAAACGACATAATCTAGGTTCCCGATTCACATACACTTTCAGTATACCTATCTCAAAATATCTCGAGCCTATTTGAAACTTATGTAATCTTCCAACTCACATAAAAATATAGAAATTATACAAGTTCACTATCATGCCATAAATTTTATTTATCAACACCCTAGGTTTCCGTCGATGCCTCAGATCACGGAGTTCATTGTTATTCTCTATACATCGATATTATGAAATTCGGTTATGCATACGCATGCTCAAACATCTTCTTATACACCAAACTTACTATATCTTGTGATATTTATTATCCTTTACATTCTAAGTGCAAATTTTATATAAAATTTAGTTTCATAAACTACACACACTTTACGTGGCATTCAAAATGCAAAATCATTTATAGAACATTCAATCCCCAAATTATACATTTAAACCATTTCTTGCACAACAAGACATAATATTATCCTATTCCCATTGATCAATTATACAAGTATACCCACATTTTTAGTTCATTTTCGGACTCATTCTAACATGAAATGTTTAGATTCCCGGTTCACATTTAGTTCAACGTGCACGTCTTAGAATGTCCGAAAATTCTATTTGAAATCTATGGGCTTCCCACTCACCTTGGAAAGAAGCTTTCCATGTCTTTACTTCCATTATCCTCGGTACGAGCTCATGATCCACGGCTCCCGAGCCTTTAAACATACAATTCTACAATGTATTTAATACATCATTCAAACATGTATTTTATCTTTACACAATATCACATTAGTGCATACACTACATTCTCATCATTATTATGCTAAAACATAGTCATTTTCCTAACTTTCCTAAATTTTCCATATTCTTTACATATGCTCTCTCTTAAGCATTTTCAAGGCATTTCTAAACCTTTAATTCAACACTTTCGTAATCCAAAACATATCCTAACACATTCTCCTCATTACACACTTTTATTTCATATCCATTTCCAATAATAATTCACATGAATTATAACTAATCAATAATGCAACTTTTCATTACCTATCACTTTCATCTTTAATTCCTACACCATATTCATTTAGACATTTTATCAAACACTTTGTGAGCACTTCTTTCAAGCCATTTATTTAACACTTCCATATATCAATTCCTACCCCAAACTTGTCACACATTATGTACATTTAATGTACAACACATTCCAATATTCAATTTCATCCAATTCTTTCAAAATTCGCCAAATTCACCCTAATTAAACCAACCAAAAACCAACCTATTTCTCCTTCACATTTTCGGCCAGCCACATTTCCAACACCACATCCATCCATTTCAAATATCCATTAACACCATTCATGCATAATTAGCACCATAGATTACAATTATACCTTCAATTTCATCAAATTCCTAAAAATCCCCAATTTGATACCTAATTAGGGTTTCATAAAATTGACATCTTCCATGCCAAATTTCTTCCATCCAAAACATGTTTCATACACATTTGAGCATGGAGAACAACATATTAAAAGATGAAACTCCAATTCAAAGTGAAATGAAAATTTCACGAAAACTTACCTCGACTTTGTTTGGTTGATTCTTTGAAATCCTTGATATTTCATCCAATTCTAATGGTTGAATTGGATTCCTTGACCCCAAAATAAGTAGACACACATTGGAACATGATGAAGAAACAAGGAGAAGAGGGTGGGAGAGGGGTGGCCGAATATGTTTTCATTTCTCTCTCTTTTCTTTTTCTTCTTCTTTTCCTTTCTTCTGTTAATAACTTAAGTGTTTTAATTGTGTTTTAAATGGTGTGGCCAGCCAAGGCATGTAGAAGGGGCTAGAAGGTTGACTTTTCTTTGCCTAAAGTGGTAAAAGTACCAATATACCCTTACTTAAAAATTAAATGACCCATATGTCCTCCAAACTTTTCAATTTTGCAATTTGGTCCCTAACTCATACCTTTTATTTGCAAGTAGATCCTTGGACTTTTAAAAATTATTTTAAAGTCCCTCACCTTTATAAAATTAGGGATTGGTCCTCCAAAAATTAGAAAATTGTAATTTAGTCCTTGAACTTTTTCAAAATTACAATTAGGTCCTCCGTGAGTTGTTTTGTTAACTTAGTTTTCTAAGGTTATTTTAGGTGTAGATTCAAATTCTAAACACCTCTAAGGCATTATAATGCATCTATCTTGGCTATCATGGCCAAATACTTCCAATGGTCTCGGATTTACACTTTTAAAACCTTATACTTCGGAAATTTCTGAACTTTCATATATTGATGAACTCTAGGTTCAAAATGAAGCACAACACATTATCTAACACTGGCATTCACCATAAATGTCTCATACATATGTGTACACATGAATAGAAAGATTATTTCTTGGAGTACATACTCGTATGAGGCTCCGAAGTCCGGTGTTACACTATAAAAGTCATATTATTGATGTAATTCAATGATAATCATAATAGAAATAAAATTGAAATTTTTGTTCATTTTTGTGAGAATTTTTTTTTTGTTCTTTAGCAATAACTTAATATGATCTTATCAAGGGAACTTACGACGATCAAAAATCATAACTTGGCTTCTAATCAACAAGTTTGATTAGGTTCAAGTTTCCTTACTTGATTTTGAAGATGATTATAGGATTCTAATTTCTTGTGAATTATGTTTTAAATAGTTTTTAGCCTAAGCTTTGGATTAAAACGGATATGTACAAGGTGATGTTCAGTCAATATTAGTGTTCTCTTCATGTTTTTTCATTGTAATTACCTCAATTCTTGGCTATATTATTCCTCAAATATTTTCTTTCATTATTACTTAAAACAATACATAAAATCAATTAAATTAAGGTAATTTAGATAGAAAATATAGCAAAATATTAAAAGAGGTCAGTTCATTTTTCATGCCTATCATATTTTCGACAAGAGATTATGAAAATATGATGACAAAGAAGAAGAGCCTCATAACTTCTCTACATGTCAATTTTACGTACTCTGTCAATCATATTGCCAAAATATTAAAATAGAGCAAACCTTTTGAATTTAGTTACCTAATTTTTAAAAGTTTGGATACTTAATTAATAAATTTAAAAGTTTGAATATTGAAATTAAAAAATTAGTAACTGTTAGCACTTTTTAATTCATTAACCATAATTTGTCCTTATTTTTGTTGAATATGGTGCATTATCATTAAAATTTAGCGCATGTCCTTTCTGAATAAATTGACCCACACTTAATAAATTGTGTGTTAGGTCTATAACATATAAAACATTATATTTGAATTTTTCACTACTAATTTTTATTTTGATATTAATGATTCATTTTTATTTATATGCTTATTTAGATTAAAAAATATTTTTTTACTATCATATGATTAGAACAACTACTAATTAAATATCAAATATCTCTTAATCTTTCATGAGTAAAATAAACAAAATAAAATAATTCATAAATATATTGATCATTTTTCTTTCAAAAATTATCTTTATCCTTTTGCTACGCACACAACATTTTGAAACTGAGTACTACTTTTGCTTTTCTTGCATTTAAAATGATAATATTTCCTATTATGGTTATTTGAAGTTGCTTTTTTTCTTGTATTTTGGCTAGTGTTTTTATTGTGTCCATCTTTTTTGGAGAATTTCAGCTTAGATTGAAAAGGTTATAATGATTGTTCAAATCTTTACATTCTCTCCTCGTCAACTTAGAGGGAAGCTATCAATTTTACAAGGGTGAATTTAGATTAAAAAAAAAACTGCTGATATATGAATCTATTGAGTGGAGCAATTGACTATGAAGTGAAACTCCTATCAATTGTTGCTTTTGCTGTTGTTATCAACATTTAAGAACTCAATCTTACTCATAAACTTTTCCATTTAGTTGCTCACATTATTCTTTAAAATTGTGCTTTATCTAAAAAATTTATTAATTTTGAGACTTTTTTAGATTTCTCTTTAAAATTCAAAATATATTGTACCTTTTCGACTTTTCTAAATTAATTAATTTCTTTAAGATTAATCTTATTAACATGCATATGATCAAATACTAGTTTGACTGTAAAATTTAACATGTTTTTTTCTCAATATGCAGATTGAAGATTTCATCAATGAGCATACTATGATCTCTTACGAACGAGATTTCTTTGAGGAAATTCACTGCTATGGATGCAAAGAAACCTTTTGCGGGTCGGCTTATACTTGTCAATTTTGCAATGTCATCTTCCATAAATCATGTGCCGAATTTCCACCAAAGATTCGCCACCCTCTTCACTCCCACCCCCTAGTGCTCTTCCATGTTAGTTTTTCTCACGAGTACTACGTATGTAACCGATGCCTGAATATTTCGAAGGAAGATGCATACTACTGGTGTGAAGATTGCCATTTCATCCTCGACTTAAGCTGTGCTTCTTCTGGAAGAGATGATCATTTCCCAATACCCGATCAGGGAAATGTTTCAATTTCCCATCACAGCCATCAACATAAACTCAGACTCGCCAATTGTCCTATAGAAGATTTCATTACATGTCACATCTGCTTGATGTTTATATCAGGCCAACTCTTTTGTTGTGTTCAATGTGCTTTCTTCATTCATGAATCATGCAGAAAGGCATCAGAAGAAATAGAACATCAATTTCACCCCCAACACTCCCTCAAGTGGCGTTTCATAGGTAGGAATGTGGGCAAATGCAAAGCCTGCAACTTGTTTGATCCTTTCTTAAATTATAGTATCTATACATGCGAAGACTGTCAATTCCATATCCATTACACTTGTGCTAATTACTTAACGTCCTCTATCAAGCTGAGGAATCACGAGCACAAGTTTTATTACTTCCTAGCACTGGATTTGAGGTGCCATGCTTATACAATGCTGTCAAGTGATTTAAATAGACGAAACTTAAATTTTAAATGCAAGGCTTGTGGCCAAAATTGTCAAGAGTCATTCTACCGTTGCTTGGAGTGTGACATTAATCTTCATTTGAGGTGCATCCCCGTACCAAATAAAGTAAGGAGCCAGTGTCATTGTCATCCTCTCACTCTTGAGTACTCAGTTATCAACGAATATTATGAGGAGGAATATTGTCATGCCTGCGAGGATATAAGAAACGCAGATCATGCTGTTTATAATTGTGAGAAATGCAACTACACTGCTCATATTGGCTGCGCTCTTGATCAGGTGAGTTATTTTTTTTTACTATTACGCAGTTTTTCACTTTAATATCTTATAGTAGCCCACAATTGGACTTGCGTTCCCTTTTCTCCAGTTTGTTTTTTTTAATGTTCTGAAGTGTTCACGCATATCATCAGGTAGATGCTTCAGAAGAGATACTGTTACACCCGATACCACGTCGCAAAATGCAAGGCTTGGTTTCATGTTTGAGGCATGGCAAGAAAGTTGTTCAATTTCGTATCAGAAGACCTAAGATTAAAGTCCTCTTACCTCGCTCTATAGCAATAAATGCTTGAGATGAAACTTAGGAAAAGCCTTAACCAGACCAAGGAATGTCTTTAGCACCCAATAATACAAGTATCGAGGAAAAAATAGATATAAATATTTACCTTAACTTTCTATAAAAGGTCTAAATAAGCTCCTACTATATCTCTGTTATCACTTTTGCACCTTATTCAGGATGCAATAAGTACTATGCATTATGGAGCAATTAATTTCTTGAACTTCTATATGTCTACATATAATGAGGAATCTTACTTGGGATATTAAAGGTGTTGAATGTTCTTAAAGGTAGTGAAATGATTATATATATAATGTCTACTATAAATGAAAGCTTGATGCATGCTTCTTTAATGCCTAAAAGGGAGTGAGTAAGTTTACATGTTATCATAAAAGCTATGCATATTTTTCCTTTGAGAGTGTTGAGTTATAGGCCTAAATTGTGAGCCATATATGAAAACATGAGGCTTACTCTTATTATAAGCTCTAGTGTATATGACATGTACATATGATTTATGCATATGCTTAAATGTGCACTTTCATAAGTATAGCTAATTTCATGCTTATTGCTAGAACTCTTTTGAACTCCTAATATGCTTTAAGTGTTTCACTCCTTATAGTAAATTTGGATAATGAATCATTGAGAATATTAATCTCTTTTTTTTTTCAATATCTTTTTTTTCATGTTTTAAAGCATCTAATATATGGTGGTCATTAATGATCACATTTTATATACTTAAGTGCTATATTATTCACTTTTCACTTTTTCATTTTCATTTATAATGCTTCTAACTTTTGTTTTAAGTTCCTTAACTTCAGCAGATAATTTCTTCCTTACTCATGAATTCTAAACTTTTGACTAGTTCATCATATGTTTAATCACTATCACTATTACTATAACAAAAATTAGAGTTGGATGTTATCTCATCATCTTCTTCAGTCACAAAGCATATATAAGCTATCTCTCCTTCTGAATGTTTATTCTCAAATTCACTTGTATTAGCCCAAGTTGAGGCTTTAAGTATTTTCTTCTTATTTTTTTCCCTTCTTCTCCTTTTTATAGTTTCTTTCATACTTTTCATTATCTTTGAATAGAGGATATTGTGACTTGATGTGGTTAGGTTTTCTATATTTAAAACAAGCAATGTTAAAGGATTTACATTTTGAATCACTTTTACTTGCCTTGAAATCCTTTGTTTTGGTAGTAAATATATCTTCTTTACTTGATCAGGTGCATAAGTATCTCTTCTGAAGCATCTACTTGATGATATATACATGAATACATCAAAAGAAAAAAAGGGAATGTGTTTCTTAAATCCTCGCAGGTGTGATTGCATTCCTCCTCATAATATTCGTTGATAACCGAGAACTCAAGAGTGAAAGGATGACAATGATTAGCAAAAGATACATTAACCGATTTCCCAGATGCAATATGGAATAGTGAATTAGAAGAACCCCACGTATCATACGTTTCACCTAAGGAACAAACAGTACAGAACAATCACCTTAATTTCTTCACAATCCTTAGAAAAATTAAATCCTAAAAACTAAAAAATCTAAATCAAAAGTTAGAAGAAACCTAAATTTGAACACACACATACCTAATTTAATGACTCCATTGTCACAATGAACATACATAGTTTCCGCAATCAATGGTTTTTTCAAAACTAACGATTTTCCTAATCATGTACGGACTATCAGGATATTGCCACTGCCTCCATTTTTATCTACGTTTTTTAGAAGATTCAAGAAACTTTACACAATACATAGGATATACAATCACATATTCATCTAATAACTTCTTAATAGAAAATGAGATATAAAGAATAAAGAAAGAGAGTTAAGTCGAATGAGACTAAAAACTTGAAGAAAAAGATTGACCATTGAAGGCAAGTGGTGATTAGATTTCAGTGACAAAATTTGTTGTACATTGATTGTTTCTTTAGTAGGGAGGATTCTAGAAGATACCTCTTACCATAGCCCAATTCGAGCATTGGAAAATATATGTTATATCAAAATTTAGCGATGAATTTATGTTAATGATTTTGTTTTGAAAACACAATAAAAACAAAAACATGTCCTAGATATAATTATATTTCTTGGATAATCTAGAAACAAAACACTCCCATGTGTGATATGAGGATCATTTGACAACTTGAATCCAGAAGCAGTGTCGTTAATGATTTTCGTAAGTACACAATTAGACTCAATTTTTGAATCCAACAATGAGAAGTTCTTAAATGAAATAGTCAATATAGAAGCACAGTGTATAATTAAATAAGGAAACGAAAAAATATATGAAGTTATATGCAATTACCAAAATAATCACAGAAGAAGCAAAGTGTTGGGTTTTTGAACATGCATCACAAAGCATAAAGGTAGTCGAAAATTAAAATTTCAGAAACCTAAAAACCAAATCTTACAAGTGCTATTAGAAATAGTTATGTAGAAACATGTAAATAAAGAGATGTACCTTACAAAAATCTCCTTCGTTCTTCAATCTTCTCACCTCGTCGGGTTATCTCAACCACAACGACCAACGTAGATCGTCTCTAATGATATCCATGCAAAGATCGAAGCATGAAATCTCTCAGGAAATGGCTAGAACACACACAAAGTGCTAGCTAAGTGATGTGTTGTTTTGAGAAAGTTTGGAAGAGTGAAAAAGATGGAAGATGAGCCAACAAAAACAATTATTGTGTTCAGCCCTTTGGATGCATGAAACAACGCTTATTTCTGTTAGGGAAGTGCTTTAAAGGCAATCACCTTTAGCACTTTTTGTATATATTTGTATTGTGATCAATAAAGCAAAGGCATTTTTTTAATTTGATTTTCATTTTTTATGAAAGGATTTCGATCTTAAATTGAATTATTGAAGTCCATGATACAAAACATAGCATGAAGGAAATCATGATGGGATCATGATAATGATATTCCTATTATGTGCAATTGTGCTAGTATCTAAAATTCCCTAATCATAGGATTAATAAGATGGGACATTGTTGATCCAGATAGACTAGCATATGTTATACTCTTTGGTTTGATCAAGCAGTAGATCTCATAAGCCGTAGACATGAGATGTTTAGAGTTAAGTACTTCGGATGACCCACCATGAGAATAATCACATGGATAATCTATTCACATGTTAGTGATAATCTCATCATAGCAATTATGCAAATATCCTTAGACTTGAGGTATTCAAAGATATCTTAGATATTGATCATGTGTTTTGACTCCATTCCTTGTTGCCTCAAAAGCGAGCTTGCTCATAGGATGGTGATTGGGTACAACTTTCGGTATTCAAAGATAATTGAATAGCCAATAGAAGATTCACCTCTCCTGATAGGAGGAGATGATACCCACGACAATTTGTCAGGGTTATTACTCAAAAATATATGGCCAAAGAAGATATG
>JANIMX020000274.1:1434582-1445816 GCA_024582655.2 Erythroxylum kunthianum | reverse complement strand
TCCTTTTCCTTTCCTCATCAATAACTTATTCATTGAGTGTGAGGAGTGAGGACCTTAATGTTGTTAATTTACTGACTATATTTTAGGAGTTCTTTATACATTATTATCTCATGTTAATTTGTTTATTAGATAACGGTGCTTTAGTCAATTAATTAAATTGTTTTAATAAAATAAAAAAAGATTCACGTAGAAGTATTTCAAACTTGAAAACAGGATCATGCAATATGGAAGTTACAGGTTGCACCAATAACTTTGATCGATCTTATGATTGGCTACGAGTATCTCAAAACATGACTTGTTATGTGTCTATTTGCATGTTTCTCTCTGTTTTTGTATTTCACTTTTCTTCTGTCTTTTCTTTTGATTCATAAAACAGGACAAGCATGCCAACTTGTCATCAAAAATTGAGGAAGGTTTTGGACGGAATGGGCTGGGAATTCTGTCAATTACAGATGTACAAAGCATTCTTACTTAAAACCTCTCCTCTATGCTTGTGCTGCATCATCTTTTTTCTATTTTCATTTTCTCTACTTCAGTATGCACTCTTTCAACCTGTTCTTTTTTCTCTTTCAAATTTTATTCATCCCATTTACACTAACAACTCATTGCACGAAGGTGACATTGATTGACTTTCTTGGACCTTACACGTTTCATTGATTTATTTAAGATGAATTTCAATTAAGGCTGTACTCTGTGTGGTTTCTCCACCTTTTTCCATTTTCTTCATTGTTAATTGAAATGGAGAAATAGATTTCGATGTAGCTGTCTAAGCTAGCTGTAATAAAGGCTTTGTTGACTTGAATTGGTGTGTTGTCTGTGGTACTTTAAAAAATTTGCTTTATGGTAAGCAGCATGACCCCATTGGGGGTTGTCCTAACTATCCTTGGGCGCATGCTTCAAAATGTTGCTTTTGCATCTAGAAAATGTTGAAATCTCAAACACATTGCATGTCGGTAAACAACCGGATTTCAGTGTGATTCCTTTGGAGCGTGGCTATAAATATGAATTGCTTCCAGATGAAGTGCCAGATCAAGGTTTTATAGTCTAGTTCATCAGATAGGAAATTGATTTTAGTAGAAGAATTGGAATCCAATGGATGTTACACTTAAAAAGTTTATAGATAGATAAAACTTTAAAGGGATTTTGTGATTGCTATCACATTAAATATGCTTGGACAAGATTTCAGAAGAACTTTGTAGTTGATGAGCCTATGATTAAATTCTTTTTTCTCATGTTATGTTGATCTCCGAAAATTTAAGTTGAGCTCTCCTCAAAATGAAAAAATATGTAGCCAATTTTTTTTCAAGCTTCATAGAAAAGATACATAAGTTCCATGATGCTTTATGTTTGCATTATTATCTGCAGTTTGTAGTTTGCAAGAATATATTCTCTTAATCCCTACAGATGATCCATTTTGTTGAATGCTCAGAATGCATGAATAAATGTGACCTATTATTTCTACAGGTACCAGGATATTCTTCATTGCGTCAGAATCTTTTACATCTTTCATCAAGGTTTAAGCACCAAATATTTCAGTTGCTTTAAATACTACTGGAGATACACTTAATGATTTCTGAGTTATGGCATCCATCCTTCTGTTTTGTTAGATTAGCCAATCTTCCTGAAGAGGTAAAGAAGGATCTTGAAGATCCAGATAGTAGGTAATTGTCATCGTCCTGTGTTCTCAACTCGATTAACTTCTTATGGCTTAGGTTATCCACTTGCCCATCTTGCTCAGTTTTTGGGATTTATATTTCATTGGCAGGTATGTTCACCCATTAGGACGCAACTTCTGAGCTGTGAATCTTTGAAGACAAGGCATTTTTGTTGACTTTTATCTATCGTAGAGTAGCCTGAGTCTCTAAACAACTTCTTTGGAATTGATGGCCATTAAGTATTTTTTCAAATAATTTTTTTTGTCATTTCATGCTCTTATTCCAGCAGGTTGTACTGATGAATAAAATAGTTTTTGATTCCTGCAGTATCATATCTTATCTGGCTCAGTCATTGCTGATATTTTTCAACTCAACCTTTTTGTTTCTTATATCTGTCATTTATTTACAGGTATAACTTTGGATGGAGCCATGGAAAAGAGAAACTTGAATCTGGGAAGGCTGGTAAACTATCACATAAACTAGATTTATACAGCTGTGTAAACGGTCAATGTATATGTTCCATACTGTTGTAAGAATGTTCCAAGGATGAAAAGCTAGTATATAATCCTAATGCTTGTCCAATGAAGGGCATATTCGAACATTCTGAAGGCAATGATAAAATGGTGTTGGTTTCAATTGTGTTTTTGTACACAAAGCACGAACATATACATATACTCACAAAAGTAATGTGGTGCAATACACATAAAAGCATATTTGATTTATTAGGGACCATTACTAAGAGTTGCTTTGCTTACTTATGCCTTGTCTCATATTTGTGTTAACTATTATCTAATTGATATCTGCTTGGGATGTGCCATAGATGAAAACTGGGCCAATAATTAGAACTGCATAAATGCTTAACAATGTACTATGGGACAATCAGTTTTTGGTGCTGTATGTATGAGTTATCTTTCATGAGATGAGGGAACCCATGCTTTTAATTTTAATAGAAACGTAGGGATAGGATTATAACATCATCAATTCAATATGTCTTCTGACATGGGCACACTCCTGTGAAAATTTGAAGAAACTTGTGTTTAAGACTATCTTTAAGTCATTAAGTGTTTGCTAGATGTAATGATGAAAGATACTTACCTTGACATCTAACTTCTCCTCCTGTATTCACGCTTGCAGCTGTCTTTCCCTTCTCCTCATAGAGTTCTAACTTGTCATTATTGAACCAGTACTGCACTAGTCCTGCTGCCCTGTAATTTGGAGTGAGGGCTTTCAATTAACAGCATAATGTTGTTCTTTCATTTCTTACAGATGTTTTAAAAGCCATATTCCAGTACCAGGTTCAACTGTTCAAACCAGTGACTGGTCCACTCTACCTCTGGTTGAGGAACCCAGTTCTTCAGTTATGTCTTTAATTCTTTTAAACAGAACTTGATTTAACCAGGCTTCAGCTCCATTTCCTAACCAGTTTTTATACCTCATTCTTGTTCTCAACACATTATTTTTACATCCCCTTGGGACACTGGGAGGATAACTCTTGTCCCTAGTCTTTGAAAACTGATGTATATTCAATTACTCGACATACATGACATTCTAGTGGAAATTCTCGCAACTTTGGTGTTTTGAAGTGGTACATGCATGCATGTTACCATCTTTGTGGGTGGATAATGTCTCTTTTCTCTCCCTGATTCTATTCGGTATCAATGCTTAAAGATAGTTATCGTGTGGTGAATTATGTTACTAAAAATCAAAATTTATACCATTTCAAGCTTCGTGATTGAACAGGTATGCTGGGAAACACTTGCTTCCTATTCTGTAAGGAGTGCTGCAATGTTATCTTCTTATCTTTCTTGACTTTTGCGGATAGCAATTAGTTATTTTGTATATTTGTTGATAACTCAAAAATAATATGATTGTTTCTTGATTAAATTATGTAAATCATACTTTTCATCCTTTTTGTTCCTTTTATTCTCTGCAGATATGTGGAAGGGCTCCTTCTATGCAAATCCAATATTTGATGTTCCGACCATGGATACATACTTGATAAAACGGTAAATGTTGGAAATGATATTTATTTTCAAGACACACACACACACACACATATATATATATATATGGGGACTGTAGATCCTTAAAGTTGGACCTTTGATGAGATAGATAAAATAAGATGACATATCTTCTCACAATGCATATATAAAATAAGATAACATATCTTCGCACAATGCATATTTTCTCTCTTTTCCCATCCTGTGTTAGCATTTGTTCTAGTGCTGAAAGGTTGTTGCATGTTAATCACACAAATGGTTCACAAAATACATGACGGTGATCTTTTATTGGGTGTTTTGATTTCAGAAAACTCATTCCAAACTTCATATTGAATTATTTGATGATTACATGAAGGCGTACTAAAGTGCGTTCTGATTGAGAAAGAAAAAAAATATATTAAGAATTGAAAAGTAAAAAAATTGTTTCCCAAGTGTATTTCTCGACTTCTCACTTGTTTAATGCATTTTTCTACATGAGCTTCCTATACTCTAGTGACTTTCCCTGAAAGGCTAGGCAGAGTTCATAATTAAGCATACTCATTTATAATCTATGTTGTAGGTATCCATCATATTGTGGGTCAAATATATGGCCAGGGAATGCTTTGCCAGAATTGGAATTTGGTATGTTTTGAAGATCAACAATTTGTATGTATAGGCTGCATCTCTAGCACTAGAGTTTCATCTATCTCTTAGAAGAATACCTGTACTTAAATATGTTTTACTTATTATGATACAGCTTGAAATTTCAATATCCTAAAGCATTCAATAAGTTGTTGAAGTGCAGTCTTATATTAGTTATTAAATGACTGATACTATGGACTTAACCAATGATCCTTGAAGATTTAAGTTAGCGCCGTGCTGCAGCAACCATATGTAGTCTAAGTAAAATATATCCTGTCAATAGCCACGAGCCTGTTGACCTAACAAAATACAGCTCCCCATTGAGTCATGGTATGCTGCTTCTGATCTACTTAAATTTAAACTAGATATCTTGCATATCAAATAATAGAACCTATATGGCAGCTCCTCTTCCCAGCCATTTCAAGTTAAGAAGATGCAAAAGCATCTCTCCCTATATAAGAACGGTGGGTTCCAAGGTGTGACGTGTGAGAGAAGGGATTCATAAGTTGGGTTTGGAATTAGACAACCTTTCCATTTTTTTTTCAATATTGAAATAGCAACAAGAGTGAGCGGTGTTAAGCTTTTTATCATTCTGGCATCACACTATTTTTCTGCTGGACCTCTACAGTATCGTCACTGCAGCAGAATTTGACCAGCAAACTCGAGATTGATTGATATGGTTTCTCTGTGCCTAGGACACCAGAATATCATACCATGAATCAAGAAAGACATGAGAGAAAGACATATTCTATTGTTTAGTGATTGTACGGTCCCAAATTCTTGATTGGAGGGGACACCAAAGGCCTCTACCCTTCCATCCCTTGGATCAATAGAGATGGGGGTAGAGCTTTTGGTTTTTTCATGTTGTCAAGGAGCTGAACAAGAAAAAAAGATGGTGAATACTTGATCAAATTGATCGGATCATGTAGGAACAAGGTTAATGCTCAAGTATGTACTGCTGAGAAACAGGCAGTCATAACCTAGTAAAAATCATGTTCGGTTTGCATATGGCTTAATATTTAAATGTCAATTATAGTGGATAATTACTGAATTTTAGATGCCATATTTTGTTTCCATTCTGTAGTATTTTGGTACAGTAATGGATTTCTGCTGAAATATTTCACAATTTATGTGATATGAATTTTATTAGGTTGTCCACCTCCCTTTCACGCTACAACTTGTTTTGCTGTGAAATTTCTAAACAAAATTGTTGATTTGTAGCTTTCAAAGCACTTGGAAAGCTGATCCTTGATGTTGGACTGATGTTAGCTTATCACTGTGATCGATACGGTAAATTCTACAAGACTAAAAGTTCAACCTTTTTCATATATGTAAACTTCTAAAGAGGCTTTTATTTTTAATGGACAAAATCCACCTAAATAAAGTGTTTGAGATCACGTGGACATACTTGGGGTTGGAGTTTATGGCCAGTTTAATACATCTAGTTCCTGCGTATTGCTCTCTCTTCTCTCACTCTTGTTACTTTATATATGTAGACACTCAATACATAAAAATAACATTCTCAGGTGCAGACATGCAAGTCATTAGTGAAATTCTTATTGGATTTGAAAGGAGTTATTTGTCTAGTTCCTCGAGAATTTCCACTGTGATAGATAGTCTGTGTATTAGCTTATTAGGACTGTAAATGCTTGGTCTCAACATGTTTGGGCATGAAAGGATGTTATGTTTATTTGAATTGTAGGAGTCTAAATGTCCACATGCAGTGTAAGCATATGACATCTGAAGAACAAGGTTCATTCTGAGCTGAGTGCAAAACAACCTGCTTTGTACTTTACCGAGTCCTCATGAAGTGATCATATGGATGTTATATGTTTATTTTACACTTTTTTGTTTTCTTTCGTGGTAATTACATAGCCTATAAAGTCCCATGCTCTTAAATCTTTTGCTCGTGTTTAGACATACTGTTATGACCCAGGCTCCCATAAGCCCAAGTCGCACCTACACATTTAGCGGATTTGCACATACAAGCTCAAATGGTACATTAAGCCCATAAGTAGGAAGGCCCCTTATTCCCCTACACTTATAAACTACTAACTCCCCATATAGTTAGCCGATGTGGGATCGTAACACATACAAATATTATGACCTTTAGTATCTATTTAAATAGTTGTCTTGATCAGTATCAAATGGAATGCAAGTGAATCAGAATGAAGGCCTTGAACAGATACTTCTTCGCTCTCGGTGTCATAAAGGCAGACTGCTTTATTATTTTCCATCAGAACAAATGTAGGTTATTTCTCCTTTTTGTTGTCACACTTATAATTTCTAAGCTATTCTTTCAGTGTTAAAAGTCTAATTTTGCCTTCCAGTGATACTGCCATAGTTGGTGACTCCATGTCATCTTGGTGCGGATGGCACACAGATCATGGTTCATTGACAGGTGATTATTTGTAGATCAATCACACAATTTCAGTGTTACTTAGTACATGGTCCCAAGAAGTTATTCATGATGATGTGCATATTTTAGCATTTTCAACACCGTATACATTTTAACATGTGTTAAGAGTCTAGCAACATAGCAAGTTACCACTCCACCTGGTACTCGTGATAACCTCTGTAAATAATTATATATATGTTTACTAGAATTTGAATTTCAGTGATACAAGCTCGGAGGTAGAACTATGTGTTTCCTAAATTATAATTGTCTTTTTCTAATCTTATGTCTTATTCCTGTTTTAATTCAATATGTAGGTCTCACCTGTGCCATGTTTAAAAGAGATGGTGTAGAAATACCTTCCCCTGATAGTGCTGCCGGGCTTTATATTAAAACTCGAACTGATCAAATTGTGAAAGTATACTATCTTGTCATTGATACTTATTTGTGCAAATTTTGTCTAACAATACAAATAGTTATAAAATGTTCTCCAATCCACTGCATATATGTTCTCTTTTGTGTATAAAAGCATGATTGTGTTGGATGTTGGTGATGTATATCATATGATATTTCACACTTTTTACTTCTATGCTTGTTTGGTGTACTGAACTAAATTCTCTTTCTATAGATTTCAGGATAAAATGTTGATTGATCTTTAAACACCTGGTAATGTGCCAAAATGTGGAATTAATTGTTGTTAAGTTGATAAAGACCACAAGGTTTGGAGAAAAAGCTCAGATTCTGACAAGATCTTGTTTAAAATTCTGTGACATGTTGCAGAGAAACGCTTTTGGTTGCAACATCATAAGATACCATCTTGTGAACAGCAGGGTTAAATTTCTTTAATTGAAGATTTTTGTGGAATATGGATGAGTTTTTGTCCAATAAGTTAGGCCTATTGGAATGGCTATCATTGTGTTTACTACATTGTTGATGGAGTTCTATCTCTCTTTTTCAAAAAATCATCTTCTTGCATCAAAACCTAAAATAAGGAAGATGTGTAGTTTTTATCCATGCAAGATTTTGATGAAATTTTGATTTTCTATAAGCTGATAATATAAATTAGGTACTTGTGGGTCAACTGCTTTTTACATGAAGAGGTATATTAGGGGATAAAACTATAAAGGAGTTAAAGAAAAAAGGAAAACAGATTTCGTATATTTTTACTGGGAATTCCGAATTTACTGGAGTGAGATGCAATGACGCTTACTGAAACGAGATGCAATGACTCTTACTGAACAGGCATATGTTGTTTTACTTTTCCTACGATGAATGTAAATTTTGTAGCCTTGTTCTTAAACCTTACTGGCTCTGGAAACATCAATCGGTGAAAAAGAATTATATGAGGGATACCAGTTATATGATAAAGTGCTTGTCTTACTAAAGATGCGTACTTCAGTGATTTGTGCCAAAAGAAAATATTTTTCTCCTATTCTAAATGCATTCTCGATGATCTGAGCTTCTCATAGAAACATATTTTTCTTGCACATCAGGTTGTCTTTGGAAGCGATGAGATAGCATACCAAGTTGGTGAAACCACTGAAGTACTGTCAAGAGGTAATCTTTGTGCAACGCCGCATTGTGTCCGGGTAATTTCTATAATTTTTTATATTGTTGGCTTCACAGGATTTATTTTCCGTTTCTTAAGAAAGCATTGAAATATTCAAGTGTTCATCTGTTTGCTTTGTGTGGTTGTTCCATGGCAGTTCTTAATATTTGATCTATACTATGTATTTGTTGTTGTTTAATATTTAAACAACTTGGTATGCGATGAAAATCTTCTGATGTTTTTTTGGCCTATAGATGTACATAATTTGACCAATGATATGAAGCAATTATAGTTTTTGTCCTGCTCTGATCCATTTATGAACAATCCTGCAACATCCTACCTTGAGTAAATAAGTCATGAAATAGATAATATATTCATAATACCACATGAGACCCATTCCCTCATTTGGTATCTAATGATGCAGAGCATGTATTAGATGAACCTTGGTGAGTTCAAGACCTCGCTTTTGTGTGCAGAGCATGTATTAGTTGAGTTTTTGTGTGCCACTTATATCTTTGTTTGGACCTTGGTGAGTTCAAAACCTCGCTAATTTAGAAGTGTTATTAATTCGATGAATTCTCTTATTAAGCAAGAAGATTTTTTTTTTTTTGTTGGTTTGATGAATCTTTTCACAAGTGAGAAGAGTGTTATAGTATTGACTCGATGAATCTCTTCCAAAATGGTAGTTTTTTTATTGTTATTCGTTTCTTTTTATTGAAGCATCTATACTCTTTAAGGGGAGTGTTAGAATATTGGGAGATTCATTGTAATCATGCTTAATTTGTTAGAAACAAAACTATTTGTAAAAATATTGATCTATAAATAAAGAGATATTGTTGTATAATATGTACATAATTCTCATTATAAACCAACTTCCTATATTATGTAACAAACACGTAATATTTATAAGAAATATGTAGTGCATTGATCATAACCAAATCACTTGAGCAATGTTCTAGCTTTCCCTCCTAGATTCATATCTTTTATTTTTACATTTCAAACAGTTGTAAATGTAGTGCTTAAAATTATAGTAAATGAAAATGGAAATTTGAACAATATCTATTTTATTCCATTGTATGAATTAGAATTTTGAGAAAAATGTGTCATTGAAATTGGATGAGTTTGAATTTTAATTCCCACACAAATAATTGAACTGTAATCAATAATCCTAATTCTAAATTTCTGAGTGACCCAAACATGGTATAAAGATTTTATTCTCACTCGACTTTTCTGTAGCCGTATTTAATGTTTATCTAATATTTGTATTTTAGGCACCTTCAAGAGCAAATGCTTCTGCTGTTGACCGGTCAACTTTTGCATTGTTCATGCAACCTGATTGGTAAGTTATTTTACAAAAGATGAGAGTTGTGCTTTCAGCATTGATTTTGAGAGTGAACTGCACTTTGCAGTTGAAATTCTATACTGTGTGAAGCTGCTTGATAAAACTTCATTTGAAATCTGTAGCTTCAGCAGTCACCTATTAATATCAAGATGCTTTCCACTGAATTGATTAACTCGCTGCATGCATTTTTTCATCCAAAATGGAAAAAATGAGAACAAAGGCAATTTGATTTGAACCTACCTGCCTAGCCTCAGTTCTACTGATTTTGTTTTAGGAACTTAGGAATTTCATTATCTGACCAAGTTACCTATGTCTTATAGGGATGAAAAGCTCAACTTTCCAGAGGAAATGCATATACATAAGGAGGTATGTGTGTTCTAAAGCCTTGAATCTGATTACAAACCAAATCTTTTTAAGGGACCAAAAATGAAAGCGTGATACTTGTGGCAAAAATTTAGAACTTACATAGCAGCAAAGAGCTTTTAGGATTCTGTAGTGCGAGTTGAATAAGTGGGCATATAAGGAAGGACCAAAGAGGGGATTCCATATGATTTTATGATATTTTCCTTGTAGACCTCTTTCTGAAAATTGAACTTATTCAAAGGCCTTTAAATCCACGTTGTGGTTTTTGGTTTTGTTTAAAGTTTGTCCTTCTGGAATGTTTATAGAGCAGCCTCCTGATTAAAGTCTGAATCATCAAGCAGGACAAAATATTTGGTACTCATTTAATGACTAAAAGTGTCTTCAGTCATTGAATATTTGAATGAAATTAGTATTATACACAATAGTGAATGTGATTGTGCTTCTATTGCTTTGCAAGAACTTGTGTGTGTTTCATATAGTTCTTCTTTCTTCATTTGATATTGTTTTCAGCTTAAGCTAGCCAACCATTGTCTCACATTTGGAGAATACTCGGAGAAGCTCTTGGACAAATACTACCCTACCACTTGAAGACTTCTGGATGGCAAATAAATATGAACAAACATCAGCTTGTTGGTGCAGCCGTATGTTATTTGTTAATAATATTAATTATGAATAAAAGGAAAGATAAACGTAGTGGAAAAGTCTAAAACGTCTGTCCACGTCATTTCCGATAAAGTGGGTCCCTATAGGAGAAAATGCAAGTGGGAGTAATTTAAATCACTATAATATAATATTATATAATGGAGATAAAGGGGATGAATTATTAAAATAGCATGAGCTTCCCCGCACGCCTTCTCCTCTCCTTCCTTATCTTAGCTCAGGTCCTTTTCACGTTCCTCACACTGTGTTTGACTATATATTTATTTTTCTAAGGGTAAATTTGGAAATAATATTTTTACTACTTATTATTCAAAATTTTCAGGCTCCGCGTAATTTTTGTTATTGTTATTGTTGTTCATCAAAAAGGCTAAATGGGTTTCCTTGCACTGACTGATTAACTTTAGGGGCGTTTGGTTTGAGATAATGTGAGATTATTATGTGGTATAAGTTATGTAATATTATTATATTTGGTTTGGAATAATCTCATATTACTTGGTAATGTGAGATTACCAAGTAATCTCACATTACCGCCACATCAACTTTTTAACTTAAGATGTCAGTAATGTGATTATCATCTTTATTTAGGTTATGTGAGATTACCTGGTTATCTTTTTCTTGATTCCATTATTGTCCTCTACTTTTTGCCCTT
>JANIMX020000274.1:968110-981670 GCA_024582655.2 Erythroxylum kunthianum | reverse complement strand
AAGATAAAATATTCCACTTGAATTAAGACAACCTCGACAATGACTCTAGGGACTCTACCTGACCTATCGGTTAGTTGAAGTGCACCTTACTAGGTGTGAGTTCTCTTAAACCAAGCTCTTGATAGACTGTGAATGGTAAAAGGATAACACTTGCACCCAAATTCATCAAGGCCTGATCTAACATCTTATCCCCAATAATACATGCAATTGTGGGGCATCCTGGAACTTTGTACTTGGGTGGAGTTTTAAATTGCAAGATAGAACTCACTAGTTCAGTCAAAAATGTCTTTTCTTTGACATTCATTTTCATTTTCACAGTGCACAATTCTTTAAAAAACTTTCCATAAGATGGATTTTGCTTAATTGCATCAAGTAAAGGGATATTGATTCTGACCTGCTTAAAAAGCTCATTAATGTCAACATTTAAATTCTCTTGCTTTCTCTTGTTCTGTCTTTGAGGAAAGGGGAGTTTTGGAAAATACTCAAGTCTGTCCAACTTATTTTCTTCTGAACCTCCTTTATTTCTGAACCACTTTCATTCTTCCCAAATTGATTTTTCTCAACAATTTAGGTTTTATTCCCAGACAGTCCATTCTTATTGTACAAACCTAACTGTTCTTTCCTTGGAATTTAGGTTGTCTTCTCAGCAATATTCGACTACGCCTATTGTGTTTGAACATGCTGCTCTTCATTATTCTCAAATTCTTTGTTGTTGTCTATTTTGTTGCTCCCTAATTCTTCTTCATTTTGTCCCACACTTTTCTTATGGTCTTCCTTAGGTGGTGTAAAATCCGGTTTCACAATTTGTTTACAACTTCTCAAGGTTGTAACAACTTGTATAAGCTCCAAATTCCCATGAATGTCAGAAGATGATGCTTCACTAGAATGTACTAGGCTTGTAGGATTTGGATTTTCCTGAGACAAAAGTTTTCTTAGTTCCCTAATCGTTAAAGCTTGAGTAAGCTTGGCCAATTGCCTTTGAATATCTTCCATTGCTCGGTTTGTTTGCTCCTGAAACTTTACAGTTTGATTATTAGTGCCAATTTTTCCTTACATGATTTTTTTCAAAGTATCTTCCAATGGTTTCTTATGAGGTGGTTTATAAGGACTGAAGTTCTGCTAAGGTTGAAAAGGCTGAGGAGGAAATGGTTCAGATGGTTGTTGCTGATGATATTGTTGATTTTGTGCCTCAACTCTCCAAGAAAGATTGGATTGATTTCTAAAAACTGGGGGTAAGTATTCAAAAAAGAATTGCTTCCTTGAGTATAATTATTCACCCCTTGATTATAATTGAAAGGTCCTGGGGTTGGTGTGGCATTTGTTTGACCATAAAGGACTTCTTTATAAACAGTTAAGGTAGGGCACTCGTTTTTCCCAAGGTCTGAAGTTTCACACATCACACGCTTCACTTAATTTGTTTTCAATACTGGCTTCCTTTGCTTCATTAATTCAACTTTCCCAGAAAAAGCAGCTAAAGTAGCTCTCAAATCATCTTCCTCACTAAAATTGAACTTACTTCTAACATATGAACCATCAGGAAATTTAGACAGAGATGGGGAAACCACTTCCTACTGCTTAATATATTCAGCTAGTGAATCAAAAAATTGCAAAGCTTTTTCAGTATTTTTATCATAGAATTCACCATTGCACATTGTTGCGACAAGCAATTTTAGATTTGAGGTCAAAGAATTATGAAAGAATTCACTATTCTATAAGATTCAAAATGACGGTGAGGACAAGATTGCAACAACTCTTTAAATCTTTCCCATGCTTACGCAAATGTTTCATTGGCCTTACAGACAAAATTCATGATTTGTTTTTGAAGAATCACAATCTATTAGTACGGAAATATTTCTTTAAAAATTTGGTTTGCATTTCTCTCCATGTTCCTATTGATCTAGGTTCAAGACAATTTAACCACACTTTCTCTTTGTCTTTTAATGAAAACAGAAACCATTTAAGCCAAACCATATCATCATTCGCATGCCTATCTATACAAGTTCCACAAACATCTTCAAATTCCTTCATATGCACGTAACGATTTTTTGAATCCATACCATAAAAAGTAGGTAAAAGTTGAATAGTTCCTAGTTTGAAATTAAAATTTTGATACCAAGTGGGAGTATAATACAGGAAGGAATTGTTTGCCTAACAGGATGAAGCTATACACGAAGTGGTCTAAAAATAATTTGCTATCTTTGATCATGATCTCCTTAAATACTCACTTCTGACATAGCGTTTAGTGGTGGTATAGGTGGATCCATGTGTATGATAGAAGATTAGGATGATGACGCAAACCCAAGTAATTCAGCAAGTGAGGGTTGATTATGCAATTTGGGATTAATCTCGACAATTCTATCCGATTTCAAACGCATACACAAACACTCAAATTTGAATACACTTCAACTTATTCGTCAAACTTCCAAACTAACTTCGCAAGTCGCAAAAATTTCACCCACATTTACCTCTAACAATTCGCAACAAGTAACTTCCATAATTTACAAAATAAAGTGAAATCAACAGATTCAAAACCCAATTAACAATATTGGAATATGACAAAAAGAATTTTCAAAAAATTTAAAACTAATAACTGAAAAAAATGATGGAAAAAAGTTACCCAAAATTTGAGCAGTTTTGTCGTTGAAGATAGTGGTGAGCCTTGCTTCCATTTGCTCCAAAAATTCAAAACACCATTGCTTTCGAAGCACAGTAAGTAAGGAAAATTGAACAAACTACCCCATGTGTAAGGTGTAGTTGAAGCATAGTAATAACTAGTGAGTATTAGGTCGAATTTCACAGAGAACCTTAGAGCAATTTTAATTTTGAACTTATGGATTAAAGTGAGGAGAACAATAACTCACGGTGTGTAAAAAATGGAAAATTTTGATTTGATGATTTGTTTTTAACTTGAAAATGTATGCTGAAAATTTAAAGCATGATTTAATATATGCAATAAAAATATGACAAATATGAACTGTAACCTACTTACCGACTGCAAAATGATTAAACACTAAAACATTTAGAATTGAAAAATGTAAACATAAACATTAATGAAAAAAGAAAAATAACGACGCTGGAAATTTCAGAATACGTAAAAAAAAGACTATACTAGAAAATATGTTATAATAAAATGGAATAAAAAACTTTAATGACATAATCAAAAGATGAAGAATCTACATGAAATTAACATGACAATTTCTGGAAACATGTATGAAATTAGACAAGAAATAACTAAAACAAAAATAACATAAAAAAACTAAGTTGGAACTTTCTAAAAAAAATCATTCAACAAAATGTAATTACAATACTGGAAAATGAAAGACATAAGTTATGAGCACGAACATACACAACATGAAACTATAACTGCTGGAAATTAACGTGCATGACAAGGAAAAGAAACAAGGCTATTTTAACACTCATAACTAGGTAAAAAGAGGAGAGAAAAGAAGATCAAAAGAAACGAAAAATGGAAATTACACCAAATCTGAAAAATGAAAAACGTGACAGAAGTAACTATCATCAACATTTCTTCAAATAAAATTATAATATACGAAACTGAAGGACATAAAAATAAATCAACTACCAAAAGTTAAATAGTAGAAACAAAAGAAACAAGCTACACTAATTTAACCCTCTCCATTAGCCATTAATTAGCTAAGAAGAGGAGAACACAAAGCTGGAAAAATAACAATGCAGAAATAATGTGACAAAAAAAAACGTATCATAAACTTTGTATTTTTTGTATTTTTAACATGGAAAGCTTGCACAAGAACAAAGTTTGGAAATTTAAGAACTTCAGAAGAAGAAGCAACCTACCCTACAACGTGCTAAGAAAAAATATGAAGAAACAAAAAAATCAAAGAATTATGAATCTGAAGAAAAATTAACGTGACAACTCCAAAATTAACGTAACAACTCATCTCTTATCTTCAATCCTCAAAGTGTAACAATAATCTTGGAAATTGAAAAGAATGAAGTTAAATAACAAATCTGGAATTATAGAGTAACGAAAAATTGAAGAAGAACTACTTGAATGAAAAAAGAAAAACAAGAAATATAAGCTGGAAATAAAAAGAATGTACAACAACTTTTCAATTCAACCTTTAAACTTAAACATTAAACTTTAGAAATGAAAGGCATAAATTTTAACAATGTTTATGGAAATTTAAAGCGAAGAAAATTGATGCAAAAATGTAAATCTCGCTATCCAACTAACTACTAAAAGAAATGGCAAAACAACCAAAATAAAATTCTATACTACGGTAGCCTTTTGAAAAAATGAAAACAGAGCATAAAAATAAAATCCTAATTGACTAACTACAAAATAACTAACCCCTAAAAAATATCTGACACTAAAAAAAAAAAATAGCTAACCCCTTCTTCGTCTTTGGAACCCTCTATTTATAGACAAAGTTCAGTTATGTTCTTCCTCAATATTTTATGTCGCCTGTGGACTGCTGGTGGTACGTGTGTCTTGAGTTCTGTCTCCATCGTGGCTCTTTTTCTTCTCCTCTAGCCGACCATCCTCTAGTATCCTTAGTCTGAAACAGTCACGCCTTAGACTCTCACGCTTCACAACTATCAGTTTGGATCATTTGTCACGGGAGTGAGAGGAGTGTTGCATGGGCGTGAGGAGGGAGTCACGGGCGTGAGGAGTGTCACGCCCCTTATCACAGGAGTGAGGGGTGTCATGTCTGTGAAAGGAGTGTCACAGGCGTGAGAGGAGTTTCATGCCCATGACACTCCCATGCAGTTGTCACGGTCCTGACTTAGTATCATAGATGTGACACTCCTCCTTATGCTTCCTTCTTTATGCATTGCTCACTTCCTTCTTCATGCATTAACTTGTCTTTGTCCATAAAGTGTGCTTTTAACTCACTTTCGTTATTGTTCAATCTAATCGTACCTACAATTAAATACAACCTAATGTGAGTATTCTTAAGCATTTCTTAAAATTAAACATTACGGACAAAAACGATATATGCTTTGTTAAAAATCATGACTGGTAAGTTTTTGCGCAAAACTGATATTTTAAGTCATTTAAGTATATTAGAAAGGTGCAATAAATAGGTAAATATGTAACAATTAACAACTATTCAACCCTGCAATCACATAAGGACAGATTGCTTAACCCACATTCATTTCACATTTTTACCTATCTACTGCCACTTTTGGTCTATGAGTCCTTCATATAACTTCTACCTCATCCTCTTAGCTTTCCATTGGCACCTCATAGAGTCTCTCAAGGTCAGTATATTAGGAGATATTTTCAGAATACCTCAACACGTTCACTGCCTCGTTCAAAACCCTAGCAAAAAGTAGGCAAAATTCACTAACTTTCCATACCTTGTAAATTGATCTTCCACTTTCAAATTCCAACCTTCCCAAGCCTTTATCTTCACTTTCCCTACTCAAACCTCAATTTAACTACCATAACTTACACACACATGGCAGCCATGGAAAAACACCAAGAGGAGAAGAAAAAATCCATCAAACATAACACAAAGCTTACGTTCCTTCTTCCTCTTCCAAGCCTCTTCAAAAATTCCAAGAAATTTGCTCCATGCCACCAAGTGCTCTTCTTCTCTCACGATCACCCTCTCTTCCTCTTTTCCCTGCTCTGTTTTGTCGAAATTTAGGGATTGAAAATGTTTCAGAACAAAAACACGTAAGAACCTTTATATACGTCTGAATTTAGCTGTACGCTGCCGGCGTACTTATCAACGCCGCCGACGTTCTTTCAATTTACACTGGCTCAAACAGTGGATACGCCGCCGACGTATCTCAAATTTGCCGACGTATCTATTAATTTTTAGCATTTACGTCGGCTATACGCCGCCGACGTAAAATGCTACATTGTCGGCGTATTCCCTATGCTTCCGACGTACACTTACCAAATCCAACATATAAACACATTTTATCACCACTCTCATGCATACTCATGCAAATCCTACTAGGGTAGGGTTCAGGTCATTACATGAGCAATATACACTTGTATTGATGCTTACATCTAACTATTCATAAAGAGACAATGAAAATAATTGAGAAACAATTAAAAAAAATCTATCATCAGAGGTTGGAAAATAAATCTACATGTGTTAAGGTGAAACGGGCTAATATATGCTTACCAGAAAATAAAAGAGGCTTAAGAATCACATCAATCGAAATAATGATTAAGATGGAATTGATTAAGAGAATATATAAGCTACTCACAGACAAAAAATCACTTTAGGTAAGATGGATGAACTCTTAATTCCTTAAAGAAGACAACATATAGAGAGTGAAACCAATGCAAACACCATATGGAGTCTCAAGTAGCTTATAAAGTTAATAGACTATGTATGTCATGTCTTCAAATGCACCCTTTTGATTTGTTAATTGGCATGAACTAGGCCTCTTGTATAAGTTATAGGAGTACAATTATCTCAAGGTAAGTTTACTTGATAGTATACAAATTATAGCTATCATAGAGGGAGGCTTATGGAAATGGATAACACATTCCTCTAGGGGATTCTCTTTAATGACAAACAGACTCTCTTATATCAATCCCAGTTCTGAAAAAGAAGATTCGTCGAGTTGACTTGAACATAAATCCAAATCCTTCATAATTAAATCATGTTGAGACTTGCTAACATGACCTTATGCCTCAACTCCTTACTTCAAACTAGTTTGGAAAAACAACAATATTAAAAAAAATGACTTTCATCCTCTAGTTGCCTTGTTAAGAACCAAAGACAGGTTAAGCTAAATTTTTATAGACTCTTTTTATGCTCCCTTTGCAAAGTGGAAAATGAAATGATGGACTATTGATTCTTTAACTGTCAATACTCATTGCTGTTATGGAAGATAATTTTAGAGCTTTACAACCTATATTATGATATAAATCAACAGAGTTACATTATTGATTGACGCTCAAAACTTAGGGAGTTAAGTAAGGAGGACCTTTCACTCTTCAAAATAACTTTTGCATGCTTAGCTTAAAAATTTTAGAAGGAGAGGAATTATCAAATTTATAGGAATATTTTAACTTGCCAATCACATCCTTTATGTAAGGCTGATATAATGGATAGAAGAATTTTTATGTGCGAAAGGAGCAGCACCTTATCCTACCATGAAATTGAAACTTAGCTTAATTTTGGGTTCTTAGCTATATTGTAGCATGGTTTTGGTTGCATCTCAATTGCTATGCATCTTAATGTTGTTTCTAGCAATATTATGTTTTTTTTAGATACCTTTTTGAAGTATAATTCAATTTTTATTCATTTTCCTAAACTATGTGAACATTTTTATTAAAGTTAAAATTTTAAATTATTAGATGAAACATGGATTTCATGTAGTGTTGTATTAAAGAATTTCTTAAACTAGATGTGTATAGTATTGTGCAAGTAACAAAAGAAAAATTCAAGCATTGAATTTCTTTACATCAAAATCCGTTACGATCCAAAGAATGAAGCATTGAAAGCTGCAATTTGGGTTGGTATTCGATTTAAAATCTGTATTCTTCTTAAATGAAGTTTCTTGTTTCTTGTAATTCACAAGGTTCTTGAGGCCATCTAGAAGCAAATGGCTTCTACATAAGGAAAAAGGAAAAGAAACGAATATGAAGAAGGGGAGAATTTTGGTTTTAACGAAAAGTCATGACCACAAAGGACGTCATGTCTGAAAAGGACATTGTTTTTATTGGAACGTCCAAACTAGGCAGCAACTCCCCTAAGCTTTTCTCTCCCACCATCTTGACTTTAACGTTGTCAAGCAATTAACCGTCACTCAACCCCCCTGTTTTGTTTTTAACTTTTATTGTTTCCAACTCTAACCACCGTAAAGTTCCCAATACGTGTCAAACAAACCACACGCAATCTTTCTTCATGCACGAACACGTGGCAATCAGAAGACAGCGAGTTGAATTTTATATCGTAAGCGAGGAAGGTTGGGCTGAAAAATGTAATAACTTGCAAGATGTATCTTTCCCGCTGCTATTAATGAGCCAGCCAAAGCCAATCCACTCACTGGAGAGATATAGAACGAAAGATGAAGCCATTAATGAAGACTTCAACCACCCTTTTAAAGTACGGCAATGTAGATGTCCTCTCCCACTCTCACCCAACTCCACACACTAAGATTATGTACAACATTCAATATTTATCATAATCCTATTCCTCTCCATCATCAGATCCTCTATCTCTGCTGTCTGGTTTCTTGTTGTGAGATCTCAAGTATGTGGAACTCCGCAGAGAATGTGTTCGCCAGAACACCGTCGTTTCGAGATGAGGGAGAGGACGAGGAGGCGCTCCGGTGGGCGGCGTTGGAGCGCTTGCCAACTTACGCCAGAGTGCGGAGAGGCATTTTCAAGAACATGGTTGGTGACTGTAGAGAGATCGATTTAAGTGAGCTGGAGTCACAGGAGCAGAAGCTTGTTCTGGACCGGCTGGTGAACTCGGTGGACCACGACCCTGAACGCTTCTTCGGTCGAATGAGGAAGCGACTTGATGCGTAATTTTATGATCTCTTGTGTTATATATATAGCTAGCTTTGCACTTTTTACATGTTTCTAACTCATCTTATGACCGAGATTACTCAAAGTTTTTTGGAGTTTCAAGGGCCCATATTGGTATTGGAGGCTCGTTAGATTACTATATTTCTAAGTTACAACTGTTTTGCTACGTAGTATGACATCAAGCATAACACAGTTGACCAGACTGTAAATATTGTACTATGATTGGCTATGCCCGGATGAATACTGTCGATATAGGAGACTTTTAGGATCTGAGTCTTTGGATTTCCACTTGATGGCATGTGAAACGACAAAAAATTGCCCTCTTGAACAACATAGATAATGTTCTATTTATTCAATAGAAAGAGTACATTAGTCTTATGTTTCTTATTCAAGACTGTATACGTTGTTCTTAATTCTTGAAACTTGTTTTGGTTTTAGAGTGGATTTGGAATTTCCGAAGATAGAGGTTCGAGTTCAAAACCTGACTGTTGAATCCTATGTCCACGTCGGAAGTAGGGCACTGCCAACCATTCCCAACTTCATTTTCAACATGACTGAGGTAAATAAACTGTCTGTTGATATGCATGTTTTTTCAAGTCGATATTGCTTTTACGTTTCCGTCGTAGTCTAATGTCATGTGCTCTTCACTTCTGAAAGGCGTTTTTAAGGAAGTTGCTAATTTATAAAGGAAACAGAAGCAAATTAACTATTTTGGATGACATCAATACAATTGTCAGACCTTCAAGGTAATATTTCGAGTCTGGGATAATGGTGAATTTTGCTTGTCTCTTTTTGGTCTCAAGTTCTAAGTATCATCCTGTACTTAATAGATTGACACTGCTGTTGGGTCCTCCAAGCTCTGGGAAGACAACCTTACTCTTGGCCCTTGCTGGACGTCTTGAACATAATTTGCAGGTGATTGAAATGTCTTATCATTCGATTAGCTGTTTAGAGAAAGTGTTATCATAGCATCGTCAAGGCAAGCCATCAGTCGAAATAACACAACAGAATCATTCAAGTTAAAACTAAGCACTATAAGCTATTATGTCTCAGCATTTTGCTTCTGAAAGCTTTTGCTTTCTTAGTAGAGAGATGATGATGATATTAGGATAGTGGTCAAGTATTACATGCTTCTCATTGAAGCTAGCCCATGTGATACTTCAAACTTTGTGCTTTTCAACTGTCTTTCTCTAGGAATCTCATTATTGTTGGAACTGTCGGAAAGATGCATATTCTGGTTAAATGATTTGCGTAATAGCTCCGGATTCAGTGCTTAATTTGTATTTTATTTTTTTGAAGATTTCTGGGAAAATTACATACAATGGACACAGTCTAAACGAGTTTGTTGCTCAAAGAACATCAGCTTATGTAAGCCAACAGGATTGGCAAGTGGCAGAAATGACAGTAAGAGAAACTTTAGAGTTTGCGGGGCACTGCCAAGGTGTTGGATCCAAATATGGTAAGATTTGGCAGATCATGTGTACATAACTATATTTCTTTTTCTCTGCATTTTCCCAATTCTAAATGAAATCTAAAACATGCTTCTTGTTACCACTTGATACCTAACCGTGGCTTTTGGGCCATGCTTATCTTCATACTGATTTACACAAGCTCATTTCAGATATGCTTTTGGAACTTGCAAGAAGAGAAAAGCTTTCAGGGATAAAGCCTGATGAAGATCTTGACATATTCATGAAGGTACCTGGGTTTCACACTTGCATTCAGATACCATTTTCTTGCATAATAAACAATTATTTGCAAGGATATGAGCATCATTACAATGTTTTTGTTCAGTCATTGGCATTGGGTGGAAAGAAAACAAGCCTGGTGGTGGAGTACATCATGAAGGTATTCTCCTACAGCCAACAATTCTAATCCATAAAAAAGAACTTTGGAATTGTCTACGTTATTATGTTGTAACACCAATATCAGGCACAACCTGGTCAGGAATTGCAGGATTAAATCACTGCTACAATGCCTTTGCAAAGTGAAGTGTGATATTATTTTTGTCTTAGAATGAGGAACTTCCTTTTTTCTGCTTTATATCATGTATCCACATTATATAAGTACTAAAATATATATGACAAAGATTTTAGGTTTGGATATATGTGCTGACACATTAGTGGGCGATGAAATGATTAAAGGAATCTCAGGGGGTCAGAAGAAACGGCTTACAACAGGTTCGCACCTGGCGCACCTTCTCTCCTAAAACTTTCCTAATTTTCCTTAGCTGTTTCTGAATGTGATATGTGCATGTATTTACAGGTGAATTACTAGTCGGTCCAGCTAGAGTGCTGTTCATGGATGAAATCTCAAATGGGCTTGATAGTTCAACGACTTATCAAATTATCAAGTATCTTAAGCATTCAACTCGTGCGCTTGATGGGACCACTGTAATTTCTTTATTGCAACCTGCACCTGAGACTTATGAACTGTTTGATGATGTCATACTTCTCTGCGAGGGACAAATTGTGTACCAGGGGCCTCATGATGATGTTCTTGACTTCTTTTCTTCTTTGGGATTTAGTTGTCCTGAAAGAAAAAATGTAGCAGATTTCCTACAAGAAGTAAGTACTGAAATATTATGGTGCGATTTTTTGGTTTATGATTAGTTATTTTTGCTCCAACTCTTCGTGTACAGGTATTATCAAAGAAGGATCAAGAGCAGTACTGGTCTGATCCTTATCGCCCTTATCACTACATACATCCAAGAAAGTTTGCTGATGCTTTTCGTTCATATAGAACTGGTAAAAGTTTACACGATGAACTAGAAGTTCATTTTGATAGACGTTATAATCATCCAGCCGCATTGTCAACTTCTGGCTATGGCGTGAAGGGAAAGGAACTTTTGAAAACAAGCTTTGCATGGCAGAAGCTACTAATGAAACGGAATTCATTTATCTATGTTTTCAAATTTATTCAGGTATGCTATTTACTCTGTTAGATTGCTAGTTATAAATAAGTTGGTCAGTACTGGAATATTATGATGATGTGATACAGCCAATTATCATGTTAGTTGGAGTTTAACTCTATTCCGTTGGTTATTCTTGTGAATGAGTTGATATGTACTATGCTGCACACGACCAAACATATTTCATCTAGTGATAATGTTGTAAAATGGTCCAAACCTGATTTATGGATGTATTATGAACTGTTTTGCAGCTTCTTTTTGTTGCCTTGACCACGATGAGTGTGTTTTTCCGGACCACATTGCATCATGATACAATTTATGATGGAGGCTTATATGTCGGTGCAATATACTTTTCCATGGTCATTATTCTTTTTAATGGGTTTACAGAGGTTTCCATGCTGGTAGCTAAACTTCCCGTCCTTTACAAGCATCGTGATTTACACTTTTATCCCAGCTGGGTGTATACAATTCCTTCTTGGATCCTCAGCATTCCAATTTCACTCATGGAGTCTGGTCTTTGGGTGGCAGTTACTTATTATGTAATTGGATACGATCCTAATGTCACCAGGTAGATAGAACATCCATTGTGAATGAATTTTTTTAGACTATTTGGAGTGGATTTCATCTTATTGATTTTTATTTACAGATTCTTTCGACAATTCTTGCTATATTTCTTTCTGCACCAGATGTCCATAGCTCTTTTCCGTGTAATTGGGTCCTTGGGTCGCAATATGATAGTTTCCAATACATTTGGATCTTTTGCTATGCTGGTTGTCATGGCTCTTGGAGGTTATATCATCTCAAGAGGTACTATAAGCATTGATGTTTTGGCAGTTGATGCTACTTGCCTTTGTCTCTTATATTCGTTTGTTGTGACAGATCACATTCCAAGCTGGTGGATATGGGGCTTTTGGGTTTCTCCTTTGATGTATGCTCAAAATGCTGCTTCAGTAAATGAATTTCTTGGGCATTCTTGGTCTAAGGTTGTAATCATACTGTTATTTCTTATATTTTGCTTGACTAGCAAACGATTATTTTTTATATTACATGTAAATCATGTACTTTAATCATTATTCCTCGCACCAAACTAGGATAACCAAAATGATAATGGTGTTATTTAGGCACATGAAAAAATGAAGCTAGAAACAAATCATTACTGGCAATCGAATGATATTGCAGAAGAGCTCAAACGTCTTCTGCCCGGGGACATTACTTGGCCATATAAAAGCAACACCATTTGAACTTCTGATAGTGGTTGAAGCTACACAATACTAGACAAATGTCAGACCCTTAGGCTTATTGCTTTTGCTCATATGTATTTCATGCTGGGGTCTGGCTTGGATTCTGCATCGAGTACTTTTAGATTTTGTTAGTCTCGCTAAAACTTAATTTTGCTTTCCTCTTTGTTTCTTGTGGCAGAAAATAGGGAACAACACTAATCTTTCATTAGGAGAGGCAGTTCTGAGAGCACGCAGCCTGTTTCCAGAGAGCTACTGGTATTGGATTGGTGTTGGTGCCTTACTTGGATATACTATTGTACTCAATATGATGTTCACTTTCTTTCTTGCTCACCTGAAACGTAAGCTGCTCAAAATAATTTTGTATTTGTTTACCCAACCAAAATTTTTAGAAACAATTCTATAGAAGATATAATCTAATCAATAATGCATTTTTGCTACGTATTTTAGCTTGGGGAAGGAAACAAGCAGTCATATCGAAGGAAGAGCTGCTAGAGAGAGACAAGAGAAGGAAAGGTGAAAATGTTGTTATTGAACTAAGACAATACTTACAAGCTTCAGGCTCGTCAAATGGTTAGTAAACTGCACTTTTTCCAGGATTTTCAGTCTTCTGATTTCTAAATCATAACTCAGATTTTATATTTGATCATGGTAACTTCTCTTACCAGGAAAGTATTTCAAACAGAGAGGGATGGTTCTTCCATTTCAACCACTTTCCATGTCTTTCAGCAATATCAACTACTTTGTAGATGTTCCTGTGGTGCGTACATAGTTTCGTCCCACAGACATGTCTTCTTTCAAATATTCACTCGGATAATATAAGTTTCTAATCACATTACCTCTTCAGGAATTGAAGCAGCAAGGGATAGTAGAAGACAGACTTCAGTTGTTGGTTAATGTTACTGGAGCATTTAGAC
>JANIMX020000274.1:878244-889830 GCA_024582655.2 Erythroxylum kunthianum | reverse complement strand
ATAAGTGCAAATGTGTGTGCATAATGTAAACGATCGACAAAAGCAACTACTATCGGATATTGCAGGTCCGTCCAGGCAATAGATTTTGGAAGAAACTGTGAGTCAACATAGATGACTCCTCCTCAATTAAATTTGTTTGAATTTCTGTATTTCCATATTTTGTTGTGATATGTCCAGACCAAAATGGTCCAAAGAGTCCCTTGATTTGGGATTTATATAGAAATGAAATGAATTGAATGTGAATATGGAAATGACGTGAATGTTTGCACGTGTTCTCATCTTTTAATGAATGCTAGACTTAGGTCCGATAAATGTGATATTAAATGTGATTCTCAACTTTGAGTTGAATGTCGGACTTATATCCGACGAACAATGAATGTGAATGTAAAAATGTGATTGTGATTGAATTGAATGTGTAATGTGAAGCGTGCATATCACGACATGAATATGCATGTACACATAAAGGAGTTGTGACCTAGAGTGACCACCTTGGTGTGGAGCTTTAAGCTCGATGATGAAAATGTACGCTCAGAATTCACTTTCGGATTCGGGCTAAAATATAAGCAATGTGAGCTCGGAATCCACTTTCGGATTCAGGCTAAAATATAAGAATGTGTGCTCGGAACTCACTTTCAGGTTCGAGTTGAAGAATGGGCCTGGTGTCCACTTTCGAACACAGGACAGTTAATTAGGCACTCGTTCACAACAAAGTAATAAAATGAAGTGGGTCTTATTGTGCATTTGCATTTATATTATGAGACAATTGTGATGAATGATATGTGAATGCAAATTCTGAATATAGTTGAAACGTGCTTCTAAATGATATGATCTGACTGAGTGATGCGGAGTGTGAACTCTGAATGTGATTGACAAGTGTTATGACTGATGTGAACTGATTGAATTATATGAGGTAAGAAAATGTGAAATGTATGCAAATAAATGTCTGAAATGAATGTGTGATTGAATATCCGAAATGAATGTGTAACTGAATATGTAAAATGAATGTGTTATGTCGGAGTGTATCCATCAATGATGGTTCACTCACTAAGTTCACAATTCTCAACAAAATTGCAATGTTATTTTTCAGGTTTGAGAGACTTCGAGTCTTAAGTGAAAGATCAGAGATCGAAAGTCGGGGTACAACATGGAACAAATGTCTGGTCAGCTTGACACCTCAGGACTCTCTTTTGTTTATTTTTAAGTATATGCAAGCCATGTAGGGCTCCTTTTGGGTTGTAATCCTTCGGCTTGTTAGTGAATAATTGTATTGACTGTAATGAAAACATTTGGAGTTGTAAATGACAGTAATCTTTTGATTATCAATGAAATGATATAGATTTTGAAATTTGGAATGTTTATATATATATGATGCCACCGTTTGAATGATTGATTAGATTGATTGCTCATAATACGACACTCCTACAAGGTATGTTCTCGGATATCCTTTAGGATGTTCCGGTCTATACGATGTGAGGGTGGAGTGTTACAATTTGGGTGACATGACAGTAATAGTCCATGTTTTTTTATGAGGTGATGGAGTATACAAAAACATTATAGAGTATTTAAAGTTATAATATGGACTATAGGTTCCAATTACTATATCTACCTAATATATGTTTGAATGCTCTACTAACTTCCTTGGTTTTGACTTTTTTATCTAGAAAATTTCTTATATTTAACCCAAGCCTCATTTTAACTAAAAAATAAAGATCTTCTTATTCATATGTGTATATAATCTAAGAAGTAGATATTTAGTGTATTAGTAAGCGTATGATAGTGCATTTTTATAAGAATCTAAGCAAAAGGCCTAACCCATAAAGCATTTGAATGACTAGAGGAAATATGTGAGAGAAGTTTATAAAAATTTTGCACTCACTTTTGAACGAATTATATGGCTTGTTTAAAGATAAAGACATTGTTAATCTTCTACATTAGGTCTCAAGAAACTAATATTTATGCATTAAGCCGTGAGATTTGATTTCTTTTTTATAATTTAATTTATATGAGTATCAATTATTCTTTTACGCTTATCTTTCATGTGCACACTAGTTTAATTTTTGTCCCAATCTATTGCTATATTATATATTAAAATTGTAATTGTTTGATCTATCTAATCTACAAATCAACTAGAGTTTAACAGATTGTTGGGTTTAGAATTCCAAGATCATAGGAAGGAAAATAGATTAAATTAAATTCAACTGCATATGCTTGTATTATTTTGTTTCATATATCTTTCTAATTCTTAAAAGTTACTACTAGATTAAATCTTCAGTGCTTGACTTAGGTGGCCTCCCCTAAAGTCAGCTATGGTTACTTGTACTATATTTCTTTCTAACGAACCCTGATACGATAAAGTATTTACAAATTTAGGATGTAACGTTAAAAATGTAGAAATGGAATGAGATAATTTTTGAAGATGACGGTCCAAGTAGAAAATCCTTGTATAGTAAGTGAGTAAATATGACTGATAACAAAAGATTACAAATTTAAGGAAAATCCTTTTCAAACGAATCGTAGTTGGTTACGATAGGGACAAAAGTCTCTATAAAAGGCAAGGGTCGACAGCTTTCTTTCCTACTTCTACTATTCAGACAATAGCACAAGCCAAGAGGTTGAAACACCTCTCACCAGTTACTCTGCATTCCATTTCCTGATTAGTCATCAAACTCTCTCACTCTTTGCCCTGTTGTTCTGCTCTTCCTATCATATTTGCTAATCTCCAATGGCTTCAATATCAAATGAATCCATTAAAAGCAATCGTATTCATATCACACCAATAGATTTCAAGAATGCACCCAAACTACCCGATTCTCATACATGGACTTTCTCGCCCGAATGTCATTACGAAGACCAACAAGCGGATCAAACCGTGCCCATAATAGACCTTCTCCACCCACATGCACTAGCGATGATTAGAAAAGCCAGTGAAGATTGGGGTATGTTTCAGGTCATAAACCATGGCATTCCTGACAGTCTTCTTCACGAAGTTGAACAACAAGCCAAATTTCTATTCTCATTACCAGCAAATCAGAAGCTATTGGCCTCACGATCGCCTGACGAGCTGACGGGGTATGGAGTAGCACGTATCTCGGCCTTCTTTGCCAAGAAAATGTGGCACGAAGGTTTCACCATCAGAGGTTCTCCGCTGAAGAATGTTATCCAAATTTGGCCGGATGACCACTCCAAATTCTGGTACGTTGTGTTTGTGTGATATGATCATGTCCCTTAGAATGAACAGTGTGTAGCCTTCTTCGTGCTTGCCAAGTCAATTAGGTAATTTAGTGTCGTATTTTGGTAATAAGGCTTCACTCCGTTATTATCTATGTAGAGCGAATTTGACATGGGATGGTGTGAAATTGATCTAAAATTGACGTGGAAACAAAATTCTGGCATAAGACTTTTAAGTTTTGGATGAGTATGAAGTTCAAAAAGTAATGCGGGATTTTACACCTCTAGATTTGTATGTAAGAGGGCTTAAAGAGTAAAAGAAATGCATTGCATGGGAGCATGCAGGACGTAGCAGACCTTGCAAGTCGCAGTGTTTGAAATGGGGCAATAGCTTAGATGCTACGGATTGACAGACAACTTCACACACTTGTCCAAGTTTTTTACTTTTCAGAAAGGGTAAGGTTGATCAGTTGTAAAATAAAGAACACAATTCACTAAAGAGATTATTTGAATTAAAAGAAAATTTCCATTGTCGGGACGAAAAGGGTTAGGGAAATTGGGCAGTAAAAGTCAGAATTTGCATGAGCTGGGAATGATTATATGAATTGTGAGCTAATCTAGAAGCACTGTTTAATTGTTTAAAGTAAATGATTATAGTCAAACAACTTGGTAAAATTGCGCACCAAGATTTGCCTCTCACCAGTTTGATAAAAGCCAGCCATATCGATGAACTACCTCTTGTTTGCTATGAGCTTTGGTAGTTAGCAATTGAAATTATATATACGTGCACATGGCCCGGCAGTCTAAGAGAGAGCGACATGAAGCGTCTCCTCTTCGACAGCGACAGCTAGTTGGTCGACAAGAAAAAGTATTAGACTAAAAATCAGTTGTGTCTAAATGGTCAGTTTATTATGTTCCAACTGTTTTGTTATTCCCAATGCCGTGTCCTTTATGATTTTATACATACTATCTTCTGGGTATCTGCTTGCAGTCATGTAATTGAAGATTACCAGCAAGAAATGAACAAACTATCTGAGAAGATCATTGGGCTAATGATCCAGTCCTTGGGCTTGACACAACAAGATGTGATATGGTTCAAGCCCAAAAGTGAGGGTGATGAACCACCGCCACATATCTTGCAATTGAATTCCTATCCAGAGTGTCCAGACCCAGGTCATGCAATGGGCTTAGCTGCTCACACAGATTCTTCATTGCTCACTTTGCTTCTCCAAAACACCAGCATCAATGGCCTCCAAGTTCATAAAGAAAACTGTGGGTGGGTTCCTGTGCATCCGCTCAGAAATGCAGTTGTAATCAACATTGGGGACATGATGCATATTATCTCCAATGGAAGATTTAAGAATCCACTGCATCAGGCTGTGGTCAACAGGAAACACCACCGCATATCCATTGCATACTTCTATACCCCACCCAATGACATTAAGATATCACCACCAACAAAGTTGATCGACTCTGATCATCCTCTACTATACCGCCCAGTTACATGGAAAGAGTACCTTGATGTAAAGGCAGCAGAATTCACCAATGCCTTGGAGCATATAAAGATATGACACCTTTTTCCCTGTTGCTGTTGTATCCATGTTGAAGTGAATTAATCACTTGGCTGTTACATAATTTAGCCTCCATAGAACGAGTTATACAGTACCAATTGCGCAACTTCATCATGCATTTCATTAAAGTTAGGCACGTCATGGATGTTGGACAATTTACTTGAATTTGAATCCATAAAACATCAACTGCAGGAGCAGGACGTCGCTCTGAAGCCTGATATGCTTCACTTGCCAAACAGGGGTTGAATAATGCTTAAATAATGCGCGTACATCTCACAACATATTCGTATACTAAACATTTAACGTTTAGTATTTACAATTTCTGGAACTTTCAAGGGTCTGCCTGTGATCTTATTTTACATTTTCTACCATGTTTTTCCCTGCTAGACAAGTTAGGTTTGGCACAAAACTTCAAGTTTTGGGGTTAACCCTTAACAGGGGATGCGGTTAGTTACAGTGTGCGGATATGAAAAGAACAAAACCTAAGAAACCCTGTACTCCTACTAGATAGACATAGGCTGTAGCAGTTGGTCAATATGAACATCAAACAATAGTGCATGACCTCTAAACCAGTTCATATTCAGCAAGGCAATGGTTAGCAATCATTCACTTCCAGAGCTTGACGCACATGTCATGACTAGCAGAAGCTACCACACCAGTTACGCTTGATGCTGCCAAGGATGATACTAGTTTTTCATGAGCAGTCAGTGTCATTGTTTTGTTTTCTGCCATATTCCATAGTTCCAGAGTCTGAAAACGGCATTTCAGAATGTGTCAAGTCCAATGAGTATGACAACACTAAACCAATTCAATGTATATATCACCTCCCTCTTTCTCTCTCACACACAGGAAATAAAGATTACCCCTAAGCTGCTAAGAATATCAGTTCATTGATATGGACTGAATACTTGATATTTGAACTTAATGTTATGTTGCAAAATCAGTTGCAAAGCTATATGGTGTAAAGCAAAGTAGTGATAACTTGCCTCATAACAGCCAACAACCAATAGAGAAGGATAAGTTGGATGGAAGACACAAGTGTTAAACTTGTTTCCGGAACAGTTTAACTCATGAATGCAATCCCCTTTGCTGCCAGAGCCAATCTTCCACAATCTAACCGAGTCATCACTCACAGATGCTAAATACTCACCAGAAGGTTCCCAGCATACAGAATGGACAGGGTTTTTATGGCCCTGTGATTAGCAAGATGGAAAAACCAAATACTGGGTCAGCCACTTCATGTGAACGATATGGAAGTAGTATAGAACTACAAGATACGAAACTTATGGAGAACTTCCATGTATATTCAGAGAATAATAAACATGACAGAAATCCTCTAATTTTCTCAAATACATGTCAATCTCATATGCAAACTCATTTGGAATACTACTGTAGTTTTTTTAATGCTCTAAGGCTTTTACGCTCAAATTCAAACATGTTAGGAAATAAGGAGTAGGTCATAGCTGCTTTTTAAGCAGTGATCAATCCAGGTTAGATCCAGAAGAAAGATGTTTTGGGCGAAGGAAGTGAATTTAGATTAATTATGCAGACCAAGTGAAGCATCATGGGCAGCAACAAATAAAGAAGTTTTGGAAAATTACTATTTTGTGAAATGATAAAGTAGACAATACAAAAGCCATAAAAAATGCGGAATATAAGACCTAAAAATGTAATAGTGGTAGAAAACACATGAAATAACTCCAAATTCAAAATATAAACTGTACAAAACTAATTTTCTCTCCCATTAGACCAATCTGAACTGTGAAATCTTCATAACCCTCCCTTCTTAAACTCCATCTCACCCTCACTAGCAATTAAAAATGTCCATAAGCGACTTACTAATGTGAGTTTCAATCCCAAGACCTTAACCTGAAAAGGCACTGACAGTAGGGTGGACTCTTAGACCGAAGACCTAGTTCATGGTAATTTCTATTTGCAAAAGGAACACCTGGCAAAAATTTCAACTCAAGTATTGGCAAGAGCCAAAATTCAAACTTAAAAACTATAAGCTCAATCACAATTGCAATGCACACAAACTACAAAAATGTGAGATCTTTACAATCATTGAAGCATAACAATCTATCATTTGATTGCTTTTCACCAATTTAAAGTGGGCTTTAACATGCAAATCCAATGAGAATCTTCCAAGTTTAAATAAAACAACTTAAAAGGGAACAATAACCAGAAGTTACAAACCTGCAATTTAATCCTGCTACTTGAGGTTTCAACATCAAAAATAGTTACCAAATTTTCAGAAGCAGCTGCCAAGATACGCCCAAATCGAGGTTGAAATCTCGTCAGGGTAGCGCCAGACTGTAATATTAAAAAAGTCAAGCCAAAACTTAATTGTGATATATTTACCATGGGTTCAAATTTATATATTATTCCTCCTAAGATAGGATCACACTACATTCTATACCTTGAACACCCCTGCGCAGCTGCCATTTTTTATACTCCAGTAGCGCATCTCACTGTTGTTATCACAGGAACAGATGAGATCTTCTTTAGTAGGGTGGAAGTCTACAGACATAACAGTTGTTGAATGTCCCACAAACGTACGGAGTGAATAGCCAGTCTGCAAATTAGAATGAAGTTTTATAACTAGAAAAGAAGTGGCATTAGAAGAACTGGCTCATGGTTTCACAACAGTTGTACAATTTATGTAGCATTTGAAGATAAACAGTTATCATATTATGGATATATCCTTCAATCATACAGTAGATTAATTTCAAACTTCTATCTGTTTGCAGGCAAAAACAAATGTTTGTTAAAAACTACTATAAGTAGACCAATATTACTAACATTATCAGAATCCCAAACCCTAACAGTTTTATCAGCTGAAGATGTAGCAAGCCTCGACATGTTTGGGCTGAAACGAACATCAGTGATCCATTGAGAATGTTCCTCAAGGGTAGACTTCGCTGTAAAAGACTCTGCACACCACAATGTAACCTGTAGTACATGACCATGACAATGACAATTAAAAAAAAGATTTGTTTGAAGAAGGATTTGACGTCTCCTGCGCCAGTTTTTCTGAAATGCATTTATGATGTTCCAGCAGACTTGCATATATACAATTGTTACCTTCTTATCATGCCCACCAGTAGCAAGAAATTTTCCATCTGATGAGAAGTCACAACATTCAACTTTACTTGTACTTGCAGGAATATGCCGGATCTCCGTAAATGTAAAACCTGTCTTGGAAATAATGTCAAGCTCTAATGGCCAAATACAGAATATATAAAAAAGATTGGAAATTTGTGTAAAAGGGGCATGAACCAAAAACTATATTTTAAAGAGAGAAATACTGTTACTACTTATTAAAGATGAGTGAAATGAAAATTTATTTATGAGTGACCACCATTAATGTTCATATTCTGGCAATATTAGTTGCAAAAACCATACCAGATAATCACCAAATATATTGCCAATATATGCAAACAAATAAAATCTATTAATAGTTTGCATCCATTGGTAACTTTTCTTCATCTGTTAACTACTTAACATTGTAAAGGTATAAATGTCAACTAATTGTATCTTATTGGTAAAAACACTCAATTATCATCTGTAAAAATTAGTGAACTGTGTCCCTCTTTAATAAATAGTTTTGCCCATGTCCCTTCTTGACAATTTAGCCAAAGAAAACATCATCTCTTCATCCCAACTTCCTAGGTGTGGCTGCTTGCTTTATTCCATACCAATGCTTAGTGGGATGGAACAGATCAGTCAATCCAACTGGCACGGTCATTGATCCGAGTCAGTTATACAGTGAAAACCAGTAGGTAGAACAACTTTTGGGTAATTTTTAACTCCAAACAATTTGTTCTGATTTCATCAAAAGTGGGTTAACTAGTTAAACCTTCACCTTCTATGTGTTCTTACGATACCCAGGTCAGACCAACAAGGAAGTTATACCTTTGGTGACATCTCCAGATTGACCAACTCGATCTCTAGGATCTGCAGCATCATGTGAAAAGAAGGATTCTACATTCTCATCTAGAATCTTATCATCCACAAACCGATCAATATCAGCCTGCATTTAATAGTCTCAGTCATCCAATTTTACAGGTAAATGACAACGACAATTCGTTACCTACCAATCTCATAATGAGGTATCAGAGCAACAATCACAAAATTGTAAAATTACACAAGTATGCGAGTGTTCAGTCACTATTAGTATAGAAGTAGATTAGAAGCCAATAATCAAATGCATTTCCCTCCACATATACCTTTATATTCTACTTGAGGACAAATCAATTTAAATTCCCTTTGACAGCTTTTTGAGTTTAAATGCAACAAATTCCCAAGGTCATTAAAAATATATTATCATTGACAATCATATAGTAGTATGAAGAAAACAACTTGCTTTGGAAAATTATGGATTTCAGAATTGCAACTTATTTTGCCTTTTCAAACTCTAAAAACATCAGGTTTCATAGTTTAAGTTCTCTCAACAATGAAATCCAACGTTTAAAACTCTTTGTAAGCACAGGGTATTCAGAAAACACTATATTTGCTTGTCCCATCTTACATCAAGTAACAAAACAACACATTTAAAGGTTAAAATATTAGTAGCAAGCTTAAAAGAAATTTAGCAGGTCAAAAATGGGGTAGAAGATAAATTTTTTTGCTAACCAACTCATTTGCAGCTGATCCAAGGGAACCCAAGCCATCAGATCCAAACATAAGCAAAGGTTTCGAGGATCCACCACTGTGTGACAAAGGCATAGACATAGCATCTCCTGGTGTGTGTGTAGAAGGTGTTGATGGAGAACTTGGAGATGGTCCGGCAGTGTTACCAGTCCCCGAGCTATTGGCAGGGCCTGAAGAAGATCCAGGTTGCTTTCTCTTGCGCCCAATCTGACTTTTTGGAGCCTTTAATGAACAGAACATAATGAAAAGAGAATCAAAGAAAAATAATTTTAACAATGTAAATAGTACAGAACATTCATGGCTGAAGCATCCACAGATTTCAAATTAAATCCATCAAGTATGCAGATAGGAACTCCAATTTCCGGAAAATGAACTTTTCTAAACAAAAAAGAAAAGACAATATAGAACACTTATTCAAGAACAAAGTCAAAGGAAAAAATTTTAAGGTCCATATATTGTCTCAGTATACAAAAGGATGATAGTTTTCTTAGTGTTCAAACATTTTTACTCGAGCACCAAATACATTGATGAATGGATGGTCATAGAAATCTGACCTACATGACATTCCATCCCTCAGGCCATTTATTTTTTCCTTTTGAAAGCTGACATCAGAAAATCAACAGTTTAAATATGCATACCTGTTCATTTCCTTGGAAGGTGCTTGACATGCTGCCATCAATAGTCATGCCACCAGAACCAATAACTTTTTCTTGCTGTGGGAGGTGTTGGTTCGAGCTCTGAGATTGTTGACTTGAAAGAGGATGTTGTGGGTACTGTTGCTGCTGTTGACTGTTCTGCATATGTTGTTGCTGTAACTGCAAACCTCAACCATATAAGCAAATCCATGATGAAAATTTGCTGAAGAAAGCATACAGTAGAAAAAAAATCATCAGTCTAACATCAGAGAAATAAGTACCTTAGTCAGCACATCTGTGTCAGCACGGGACATTACAGGAGAACCAACATGCATTGGTGATCCAATGTTACTGAGCACATCAGCAGAATTAAATGAGCCATCCTTCCCAACAGCCATATTCTGGCTATTCAGAAGCATTTTTAGCTTTCTACGCTCCAAATCATTAACAGATGGAGATGGCAAGTTTTGCTGTGCTTGAAGCATCAATTGCTGCTGAAGTTGAAATTTGCTAAGAGACTGTGGAGACTGCATCAACCTTTGATGCTGAAGGAGCCCAAGCTGCTCCAGCCCCTAAAAAAGGAACAAGGTCAGAACTGCAATGCATGAAAAAAAGGATGAAACAAAATAAGTTTAGCATAAGATATTTTAAACAAATTTGCTAAAATTTCCCTATGCATCATTCAAGGAGGTTAAATGACCCAATCAGTTGTTGTTTCAGAAACTTACAGTCAAAGGCCATCCTTTCAAAGTCAATTTGTCTCCCCCTTGTGTTGATCCTATACAAATACCAGAACCAGTTAGTTGCAAATGATAAGTATTTCACACAGTTTCGTAATCAAATTAACAATTCAAGCCTTAATAACCAAATCCAGAAAGAAAAAGGATTACAGAAACGATTAATGAATTGAACATCCTAAGGCATACGAATGCAATAAATTTGGATTCCTTTCTTTTCTCTATGACATACCATTTCAAATCCAAAACAGAAAATGAGAAAAAAATGAGCAGAATGAAGGGAAAAGGACAAGACAGTTTTATGAAAAAAAGTAGGGTGGAAAAGGGTCTCAACTCCACCGCTAAACCTGAAAATACAAGTCAACCAAAAAAGCAAAACCTAAACAACACAAGCCCATTGATAAAAAAAAAAAATCTCACCCCCTAAATCGGCATAAAAAACATGCCATATGAACCACTGCATTAATCTACTATAAATTTTCAACATCTTATGGTTATTTTCCATTTCATGATAGTTGCTCTGTTGTTTCAGACTCGAGTGCAGGTGTCGGGTACGGGTACATATCTAACAGTCAGATTCATCAATTCTCAAAATTTAGAGTACGGGATACGGCCAATAAGTATCCAAAATGTGGATACGGGTGCGGGGGTGCGTTTGACAAAAACAAAGACACTAGCAAACAACAATTTCTCCTCTCTCACGTCTCTTCACTTTGCTCGATGCTTTTCTTCTTCCTTTTCGTCAAACCTTTCTCCTCCCTCTTCTCTTTCCAGTTCCACCAGGCAGAAACCTCTGTTCTTTCTCATGCTGGGATCCTTTCT
>JANIMX020000274.1:865522-878144 GCA_024582655.2 Erythroxylum kunthianum | reverse complement strand
GGCAGAACCCTCTGTTCTTTCTCATGCTGGGATCCTTTCTTTTTTCTCTCTTTTACATCTCTTTCCTTTTTCCTCCAATGCTTTTCTCTCTTTTTTCTCCATGGATGGATCTTTATTTTCTTCATGGAAGCTCTGTAGATGTTGATTGTACGAAAAAGCCGCACCCATTTTCCCATGGCGTATCCGGAACGGATTCCGCACTCGTATCCGTGTCGTGTCGCGTCGACACTGGTGCTTCGGTGATTTTGAAAATTCCGAGCATCACAGGATAGTTTTCACCAGAAATTTGATTAATAGCAGAGTCCAGATGAATTTTACCCAAAAAAAATTTTCATTGACACATAAAATTTATCCTACCTAACTAGTATGTGTGGAATGCCATCAGCTAGCAATCACAAACCAGATTGAACTTTCATAAGCAATAGCTAATACTAAATTTTTACAAATAAATCTAACAGAGAAGGCCCTAATGGGAAAGTAAATTTTTGTTCAAGAAACAGTTTTAGACAGAAAGTACCATGAATTCCCATTAAAGATCCTTCAGAACCAGCATTCCTGGAATTAATAATTGCAGCCATCTCAGTCTTCATCTCCTGTTTCACAAAATTATATTAGAAAAAAGGAGCATGTTAAATTTTAAACCCAAAAACAACTTTACCTGGGTAGACACAGGCAGCTGTTGACTACGGTTTTGAATACTAGAGCATCCAGGTGCACCATGTAGTGTATGTCTGGGAAAAAGAAGATGAAAAAAGCGCATAAAGGTTTCACTAATTTGAATGTTAAAAAAATGTAATATCCCATAAGCATAGCAATAAAAACTACGATGAAGAAGAGTACCCAGGAGGCTGACCACCCAATGCAGTTTTCAGCAATGATGCATTATTAGGATCTAGAAGCTGACCCACATTGTCACTTAGCCGTTGCTGCAAATAGAAATGTTAGAATGGAAGCCATAGTGATACAAGAATGAAGTCTATTGTTCACCAAAAAAATGGAAAAAAATCTTCCAATCTTCCTTGCTTCATAAAAACTTAGCACCTTCATTGCCACATCATCAGAGGAATTCCTCTGAAGTGGAAGCTTTAATCTATCCTCGTAAATTTGTGTTGCCATAGCAGTTGCAGTTGCAGTGGTATGTCGTGATGCATCATTAGCAGTAAGTCCAATGGAACCACCATTCAGATGCTGGTTCCCATCTCTTCTTTGCTGCTGCTGCTGCTGCTGTTGTTGCTGCTGCTGTTGCTGCTGCTGCTGCTGCTGTTGTTGTTGTTGTTGAGTATGCCTCTGTAGCAAAAGTTGTGGCATCTGCATCTGCTGATGTTGCTGAGGCTTTGGATGTTGATGTTGTTGTTGCTGTTGTAATTCCCGAGCCTTAGCCAATTGACTCTACCATTTACCATAATTTTTATTTAGTAAGATTACAAGTTATACTTCTACGTAACAAATATATGACGTACAATTGAATATATGTCCTAATAAAAATGACTAGTTCATTTCTATTAAAGATACGTATATTCATGCAGAAGTGGATAAGTGAACTGAAAAACTTGGTAACCTCCAAAATGGCACAAAAACAAAACTAGTACAACCATATGCATCTTTTCTTTCTACAAATAACACTAGATATTGCCAAGCTAATGACATCAAACATAAGTTGTTCCGGGCAATTTAGACAAAGATTTGATGGTTGCAAATCAAACTTAGACAAGATGAATTGATTGAAAAATCTATAAACCAACCTCAATATAAGATGCAGCGGCTTCTGAGTGCTTCTCATTTGTCCTAGCAATGAATATGTCCCAGAAAACAGACCACCACTCAAAGAGAAAACCACCTGGTGCATCAATAGCTATACCAAAAAGGAAGCAAGTTATTATTATCTTATTATTATAATAACGTTAAGGAAATGGAAGAGCAAAAGGTAAGGAATTTCTTTTGGCTTTTTCTTCTGTTTTATCTTTTTATAACTTGAGCATTTTGTTCACTTTGACAGTTGTCTTACCTACAGGATCTGTGGAGACGTTCCCTTCAGCTTGAAATGCCTTAGCAGAAGCATGCAATTTCCGCTTCATGAGGTAATCATATATGTAAACGTCCAACCTTGAATGAAGCATGCAATCCATCAGAAATCCAAAAAAAAGTTAAACGACCCAATAATGCAGATAGAAGTGGGACAATTGCAAGCAGCAAGAACCCAAAGCAGGCAGTTCTGAAGTTCTACTGAAAAAGACCTGGAGATTGGTCTTGTAAAGTGTCAGCACTCAATCCTTCTTTAGACAAATAATGTCAACACAAATGTGGACCTTAAGAAGTAAAATCTCACATCAACCCGCAGCAGGCAAAGAGGAACAAACTTTCCCTCTGGAGGTTTCAGAATCAAGGGAGTGGAGCTTAACAATTAATTTTAAACAGGAAAAATAATTAAAGTTTAATATACCTCTCCAATTTACTACAAAAAGTATTATCACCATACTTATTTATTTTCCTACTTCCTCATCCAAGTGCAGGATAACCCCATGGGCTTGCAGGTTTCTTCTACCAATGGGGGGCATTCGGGCCATTTCAGCACCACCCACATAACAATCAAAACAACAACAGAAAAATCGGCTACAGTTCGTGTGCCAAAAATTGAAGATGAACAATCCATAACGTGTTTGATATTTTCTTCATTTATAACCAATTAACAGGCTAAATAACCAAAACAAGTTATTCCATGATGGCAAGTAAATTACTTCATTCCATTAAGGTGAAGACATGATTTCACCTTAACAGATGAAACAAATATGCATACTTGGAAGCACAAACACACGGAATGGCATAAAAGGAACCCCAACTAGGGTAAAATGTCAGCAAGTAATCGTTACAAAATACCAACACCAAAATATCAAAACCCTAGACACAGAACCGATTCAAAACCACCCAAAACGTCTAAAATAGAGAAAATGAGGAAAAATCCACAAACGCTGCGACTTGGAATAATGTAACGAAGTGTCATAAATGAGTAAAAACTTACATTTTATCAGCTTCCCAGTTAGTATGAGACATGATTATCGTAACAATTAGAATTCCAACAGGAAACTAAAGAATTGGAGAAGCTTGAAGGGTAGTAATGCTTGGACAAATACGAGTTCCTCAGAGAAAACCCCTCTAAAGAAAAGATGCAGAATACACCACCTGCAATTATAAGAGAAGAAAATGGTAATGTCAAGTTCGTTCTATGTATTTCCTTTTGTCTATGTGGGCGCGTATGCCTTTTTGTCTATCAGATTACAGGTTTATTGTATATGTATTTCTCTCTTATTCTCTAAATGCGTGCAAGGACTTCTCTGGCGGCTGCTTTTACACATCCTTCAATAACGACAATATAATAATAATAAGATTTTATTTATTCTTTTTCTTGCATAAATGAATTTCAATTGTACTACTACAACTATCCTTTATGAACAAAGAGTAGTATAAATATTCAACTAATTACATTAAAAATATATACGAACAATTGGTTGGTTATTTATCTGTAATATAATTAATTAAATATATTATTTATCTTATATACATATATTTGTTTATTAACTAACGTAAAAGATAAAATTAATGTGATAAATTTACTTTATAAATAAAATTATGATGAGAACATAATTATGATACTCACATTATGTTTAAGTAATATCTCTAAAAAAAATTCTTCTTGTTATATTTAAGACTGAACATTAAAAAAGTTTAATATATTAGTGCTAAAATAAATGTATAGATATTTGTTAACATGGAAATTTCATATGAAGCTATAGAAATACTTGTTGTGATAATTGTATAAATAATTATTTGAATTGAGATCACCTAAGAGTCGACATGTTTTAATACTATTTAGAACCTACTCTAATTAAGGATAACTCAATTAAAAGTCATTGTATGTAACATAAATTATATCAAGATAATTGACTTAGATATAATGTTTTATTATTCTCAAATCCTATTAAATTAAAAATTTATTGGTTAAGGTTAAATGATGCTTTAAAATAATATTTAGGTGATAATGATACATTGGTTGAAATAGATCTTGATATATAAATATAAATTAAATAATTTATCTAATATTAAATATAATATATTTATGATTATAATTTATATTTATGACCAACATATTTAAGTATCTAATTAGTCACATATAAAAAAAATAAAAAGAAAAAGAAATAACTTAATCAAGTTGGACTTTATTATAAAATTTAAAAAGATTTAACATCAAATATAAGATATTTGATAAATAAAGATTTTTTTAACTTATTCGTGTGAATACTTTTAAAAGCTAAATAATTGCGTGACTAAAGTAGTTTTCATATAATTATTTGGATTTGATGGGATGTATATAAAAAAACTTTATAATAGAGTATTATGAAAAGTAATTTTACCTTTTAAGAAATTATAACAAAAAACAAAAAAAAAAAAATCTTCCATGGGACGTGATGAGATTACGTCCTTATTTCCAAGAGTTGTGTCATATCAATCCTTATTTGATTGTTATGTAATCAATTTTAGAAATTTTTATGCCAAACCTTAATTACTAAAATTATATTTTGATATGTTCTTGGAATATGAAACATTCAGATTAAGGCCTTTCAATCACAAGCTTCTTCATCGAGCACTAGACCATCGCTGGTGGCTTGGTGCCTCTTTTTCGTCGATGGCAACAGCATAAACTGGAGAGTCTGGTGACGTTGTAATGGACACCACCAGTGGCGATAGTCTTCGATGGTGATAACCTTGTACTAATTTTGGCGAGTTGAGTGGTGCAACTAGTGTCTTTCTACTATGGGTTTGGTCCTTTTTTTTTTTTTTACCAGCAATATGAAGGAAGACCGTTGTTTCCTTTGAAAGATGGACACGAAAAACAGTTCCATGTGACGGTGGCGTGTGCAGTGGAGCGATACTATTGTGGCAGATAGTTAAGCCTTGAGCATAGGCACACTTTAGACCCTTTAGTTCACATAGGTTAGGTTCAACCAATTATTGAAACTAGGACGCAAAAAGCTGCAAGTATACAAATTCTACTGCCACATGAATAATAACCATAAATGGGATGGATAGATATTTCAGAAAAACATCAATGTTCAGAAAACAAGCCATGGTCTAAACTTGGTCTGTCTATTTAACCAGTTCTCCGCTCAGTCTAAGGATGACAATTGTTCCCTAGAATCATAGTCTCAAAGATAGTCTACTAATGTGGTACAATTGCTTAACAATCTAAAGTTTACATGATTCTTATCTTACAAAAAGTAGATCCATCTTAATAAATTGTTCTGAAACATTATATTGACAAACTTCTTCTTTTTTTCCAAAAATTGGTAACTTTATCAATAAAACTTGAAGGCCAAGAAGTTTCCAGGAGAAATTCAGAGGTTGTGTTTCTTATTCCTTGAAGTCATCTTTGTCATCAACAGGAATCGGTCTGTTCCTCCACAATACAGCAAGAGCACTCCCACCAAGCTGTGAGGGGGAATGTGGCAGAATTAATAAGGTCAAGATTGATTCCCAATTAAATAACCGATGAAAGAAAAAACTTGAGTATTGGGAAGTCTTGACAACTGTAGAAGTCTTACCGCCATACAAACAACACTAACAGCTGAAGGCACAGCCACAAGGGGGTTTGTGAAATGCTTCTGAGCAAGTAAAAATCCAAGTGCGGAGCTCTGCAGGCAAATAAAAATATTATACTAACACTTCAGAGGAAAACACTTGGGCCATCACATAAAATTGTCCCACTTTCACTTACCTGCATCCCACATTCTATTGATATGGTACGAGAAGTTGATTCACCAAATGATATTTTTGACAACCAATAGCCTAGAGCAAATGCCGCGGCATGTAAGAGAGCAACTGGCATTATCAACTGTGCACCTTGGGCTTTCAAAACATCTGACACTTGTCCAATCTACCAAAAGTTGAATGAAACTCAGTTTTAACCATGAAACAAATAACAGCCCAAATATATAATACACAGAAGTCAGAACAGCCAAGTCATTGTTACAGTGAATACATGAAATGTTATTCCTCAAACTTACTGGACTTGCACAGAGCAGAGTTGTGAGAATAACTCCAATCAAAGGTGTCACCGTGATTATCTTTGAAGTGAATTTGGGGAAGAATTCATTCGCTAGAACTGCATTTTAAACAAATCATCACCCAAATTCAATAGACACAATGGTGAAATTAAAATCTTCACCCAAATTCAATAGACACAATGATGCAAGAACTTTTAAGTTACCTCCTACAACAGTTGGTACTAAAACAACCTGAAAAGTGCTGATAGCAAGACCCTGCAATGGGATCACGGCATAATTATTTGTAATTTTGTAGTTGAACTTTTTCTCATAATCTGCTAACAGCCAACGGTTTTTCTGACATGGCGATTATACATTTCTTGCATGTACATTTCACAAGTTATCAACTTTGTAACTTACTGCAGCATCAACGGGAACCAGCTGACCAGCAAGAAGCTTAGTAAGAAGTGGCGTCATAATAATAGCTCCAATAGTTGAACACCTGCAGAAATTCAATAAAATAAGTTATGAAACAAATTGCAAAAAATCAATTGAAGGTGAACAACTAATTGATACAAGTCCTGACTCATATATTGGCATGAGAAGGAGTGAGTTTTAGCGATGATAAGGTTCTAAAAAAGAGATGCAAGGAACAAGTTAGAGAAAAAATGTGGGACCTTAAAGGATCCCATATGATTAAGGGGAAAGAGAAGAACAAGAAGAGATGAAAATCTAACTTGAGTTTGATAATATATAATAAAATACAGCGTTTCTGCTAAGATAGCCTTTCATTATTGTTATACACAGTTCAGTTATAATAGTAGACAAGTAATCGGTAAGAGCAGAAACTGGTTCACTGCTAAAAATTGGTACAAGAGTTTATTTTCCCAAAGAAAATATGCTTCCACATACGTTGTCATGAGAACTGAAAGTGCTACATTTCCCTTTGATATGTAGGTTGCGACATTAGATGCCTGTCCTCCAGGGCAACATGAGACCAAAATAAGACCAGTTGCAAGAGGCGCTGATAGTTTCAAAGTCTAGAAATGAAAAGAATAGCAAAATCAGCAACCTCAATTGGAAATTAAAATTTCAGTAAGTTGGCAACTATTTTTCTTTTCTCAGACCGTCAGTCTAAAACAATTTACAAGTTCGTGCATGCTCTTCAATGAGCATCCCAGAAGTAAAGAAGCAGTTCAATATTGACAATTAATGACACGTTAACTTTGTCTACATTTAAAATCTGAAGCATAGCTAAACCTGATTCTCACTCTGCCTTCAAAGACAGTATACCTGTTGGATTTCTAAATGCAATGTCTGAGACAGTGAAAATACACATTCCAAATGTTAAAGACTTTCACAAGTAAGATTATGAAAGAATATAAACAACTTGGACATTCTTTTAAGCAACGAATTTTGTTAGCTGAAAAATCACTTTAATCACCATGCATTCAATCCTTGAAATTATTGAAAAAATTAAGATGAATGACAGCAGAGCTGGAAAAGTATGGATGTCCAAAATGAAATTAACCAGAGTTTTACAGTTCTATGATATATTTTTATGGAAATTAAAGAAAAATAGATTTCCAGAAAAAGGATATAGGCAAAGCCTTACAGTTGTATGATATGGGTGAACTAAACAAGATTATAGCTATCTTGGAAAGATGACAACTATTGACAAAGAAGACTGATGGATTCTAAGAACTGAACCAAAAAAAATACCATATGCTTGAAAAGTAATGTGTAAATACCATTGCAATAACAAATCCCAATAGTGGTTTGATTAGATACTGAGCAAGAAATCCTACACCCACCTGAAAATCAAACGCAAATGACTCAGTTAGAAGAAAAAAGTAAGTGATCTCCCTATCTTTATCTTTTTACGTCTAAGAGGAAGATATGAGAGATGATTCTCTTACAGTCCATGGATTTCTCAAACAGCGTCTGAAATCTTCAAATGTCAAGGTCAATCCCATTGAAAGCATGAGGAAACCCAGACCAAGAGTGAAGAGGTCAGTCTCCAACCATGTAACCTGCCAGAAAATGATTTGATTGGTTATGCAACATATGTGCTGTTGCAAACCAGTAAGTATGGTTTAGAGATTACCAAAGATGGCTTGGAGATACCAATAACAGTGCCCAATATGACCTGCCAATGCAATTAAAATATTAGCTTGAAACATTCAAAAACATACATGTAACTCAATTGCAGATTTCCCAGCTATACACATGAAAGAAAATCTGCATAAACAGTCACTGGAGTAAGGAAACATAAGACACACCCAGACAGGGAAAAGGGTGGTCAGAGTTTCAATTATCCTTTCATAATTGCTCATCCCACTAGGTCTGCTACTGGGAAAATCTCCTGATACATCTGTAGCAGCCTTGCAGAGGACTGGGGAGTTCCTATATGAAGCAGTTAAAATGTTAAAATGCATTGAGGATGAATAAGATTTTCTTTTTATATGGGAGGAATCCACAGGCGCTATCATTTGAGTGTGCACTGGATAAACCGCTGGATGCACGTAATAAGCCTGCAAACTACGTACTCCAAGTACACTACTTGACAAGCCAACAACTCAAAGCCAAGTAACAGACTCGATCAAAGTGGCATTTGTAGGCTTCAACGTGTATCCACCTTGGCCAACCATCCTCTTCAAGGTTGAGGTGGGTTGTAGCCTCCTCACTGAGATTTGAATCTTCAACTTCTTGGGTTTGAAGGCTCCACAGGGAACTTGCTTCACTAGTCAGACCACCCCCTCAAGGGTAGGATGAATAAGAACTTACTAATGCCCAGAAGTCCTTAATTTTCCAACTAACTAGTAACGTCAATTCTATAAATATTGGCCAATAAAGGTACTGCCATACTGAACACGAAAACATTTCTTGGTAAAAAGCTGTGTCTAGTGATCTAGAAATTAGATAATACTTATATTAGGAAAAAAAAGACACGAAATATCTGAAACTGCTCTAATGCACAGAAAATTAGATTACAATAAAAAACATATATGTGCCTTCTCTAAACAGAACTACACAACAATGAGTAACTACTAAGTTCCAGTTCAGTCTCCGTTATCAATATAACATAGGAGAGTTAACTGATACTCAATCTCGCGAAGATTAACCAAAAGGAAGAGGTTTAATAGCTTGACTCATTCTCAAGCGATGTCAGCTCTCTGGCACGGGAACAAAAGCTGATGACTGTGATCCCTCCTTTGTCTACTTTTTCAAACGACAAGATAATAACGTTCTAAGTTAACTTTCAAAAAAACAAAAACAAAACTTCCGAGTTATGCGAACCCAAAACGAACCAGACACGTCGATCAGACATTTGTCCATAAAAGAATACCTTGATGTTCTGATAATTAAGGAAGAAGTTGCATGAGTAACCACTAGACTCCGTGGATTGCTTCGAATTGCCTCCATTCTTATCGTCGCAGCTTCAGGCATCCCGCCTCTAAGATCTTCATAATCAAATGCATAAGAACTCGGTAAGAGGAGCACTTAAAGAAGTTTAATCAGAAAGTAATACGTAGCAAGCACCAACCATGATCCATCTCCACCAGAATCTGAAGCAACATAAAGAAAAGCCATAGAGCAGAGACATGAAATTTATCAGGATTAATACATACCCAGATTGCTGATTAGCCTCCTTTCAGGGAGACGAGTGCTTGGTCTATAAAAAGCTTCACATACTTGGAGCTTGCAATCCTTGAGCACAAATCTAGACATTGACGCCATTGAAGAAGACAATGAAACAGAGAAAACGAGGCGGGTTTATAAGGGGTTTACAGAACCGGATGTTGGGGGTTTGAGAGTGACAGCAAAAAGGAAGGGGGTTAAGGATTATATGAAACCGGCGGTTCCTGGAAATCGACGAACCACACAAACCCAAGTTCACTTCTTATCCAGATGTTTTGCTTTTGGTTTGACGATAACATTTTAGGAAACGGCGTCATGATTGTTGTCTTTTCTTCCTGATATAGGTACCAATTTTCTGGACTTGCAACTGTCGGAAAGATCACGACGCGTTAAATTGTTGGTCACATTTTTCCAATTTCATTGCATGGTTACTTCAGAAATTCTCAAGACCAAAGATACGTAACTGTACGGAGTTTCAATTGATTTAAATTAAACTTTTTTCCATGACTGCTGGAGCTGTTTGATTTCGCAGTCAAAACTCAAGTGTTTTATTTTTTTTTTAAATCTAAAAATTAAAAACCAAAATTAATAACTTTTATTTTTTTTCAAGGCAGGGAAAGAGGTGTTTCTTAAATCCATTGTTCAAGAAATATCATGCATGAATACTTTTTGGTTGCCTATATCTATATGTGATGAGACTAAAAAATTATTAATTCTTTTTAATGGGGGTATCAAGCATAATGGTTTAAGGGGAATTAAATGCTATTCATGATATAAGTTATGTGTGCATAAATAATTTGGTGGATTGAGTTTTGTAATTTACATTTCCTTAACCTTATTATACTAGCCAAGCAAAGGTGGAGGCTCTTTAACTACCCAAATACTCTAATATCTTAGCTCCTCAAAGTTAAATATTACTCAAATGAACATATTCTGTGAGCCACCTTAGGCCATAATTTAAGTTTTACTTGGAATATTTATAGTAAGGGTGTAGATAGAAACTTGGGGATGATACTCATATTTGGGTTTAAAACAATTGGTAGTTAAGACTTAATGGGGGACGATCCCCTACAAATTTTGGTTTGGAAATATTAATGGTTAATGATTTGATAATTCCTTATTGTAAGGTTTAAAATGTGGAATTATTGTAGGAATTTTTTTTTTCTATAGAGGTTGTAACTTGTATATGCCATATTATTGTGAGTAGAAATATATAAAATCAACTTATATGGCACTTTAGAAGGAATGACTATCAAGTTGCTCATGGTATGGTGGCCAATGATGAGAACTTGAGGTTGAACAAGAATTGGCCACCTCTTTAGATGTTGAATATCCATGTCAAAGTTAAACACTTCATATGAAGGTTTCTTTATGATTGCCAACCTACACGATCGACTTTAGTAAAGTGAAGGCTACATATGGACTCTTGGTATGTTGATTGTCATGGAGAAACTGAATAAATGAATCACGTCTTTTTCCAATGTTTAAGTGTGCAATAAGGCTGGTCTAATGCAAGTTTTAAAATGGATCTTAATGGAATTGGGTTACTTCTAAGTTGATTTTTTTATTTTATTGTCTTTGACCTTTTTGGGCTTGATCAACCAATTATGCATAATCCTATAGGTACTTGAATCTTTTTAGATAATTCTCTTCGGAAGAATGATGGATCCTTATTTCGTTTCTTCACAACCCACGATCTTCATTTTTTAGAGTAAACGAATCTAGCTCGGATAGACAAAAACTGTGACTAGCCTTCAGCTCACTAGTATATTTCAAGGACTTGTTGGCAAATTCTAGTATCTAATGTTTTGAAATACAATGTGGATGCTATGATTTTTTAGGTTGACTTCAGATGGATATTGGTATTGTCATCAGGAATAGATGAAGTTAATTTGTGGTAGGTTTCTTTATAACCATATCTAGTACCCCTTATCCAAAAGAAGATGAAGCTTTAGATCTATGGGAATCTTTGCAATAGTTACTTTCCTCCTCTTTCAACAGTCTTATAGGGGAGATGGATGCCCAACTAGCAATCAATATAGTGAATAATTGACAGGACCCATCCTACGTGGATTGGGCGGCCTGTCCGACACTCCATGAATACCCTCCAGTGGATACATATTCCTTATCTCCCTGAAGGATCTCCATGAAGCTGAGCCTTCTTAAAGAATAACATAACTTATTCACATAACATAAGTGGTGGAGTATTGTTTTGAAAATCTTCTTTAAACATTTTGACAGCACAACGACTGTATTTTGACTAGCCAAAAGTTTATAAGTCATCCTGCAAGGCACTTCAAAACATTTCTATATATTACATTCATCAACTCCACTACCAATAGGACTTTCAAGTCCGTTCAGAATCAATATAAATTTTCGAATATTTCACTATAATCATTCATTCAAAAGATATCTTAAACATACCATACATTGATTTTAAAAAAGATATACAAGTTAGTGTATCCAAAAACTTATAATTACAAGACATGACCTGATGCGGAAATTTAAATACATTTTTATACAATGCTAGATGCCTATATAGAAGCACTCGACGTAGGCGGTTGGTCGTGTTGTGGAGTCATCTCTATCCGTACCTCTGAGCAGGTACTTGGGAGGTTATTTTGAAAACAAAACGAGTGTGAGCTAAAAGAGCTCAGTGAGTGTCATATTATAAACTTTTAAAACCGTTATAAAACTTGAACCTCCGTAAAATAATTTTTGAAAAGTCTTTACGTTTGAGGGAAACATGTATTTGCTTTTGAAGACTATTGAACATTTCTATCATTTTCCTTAAAAATCACTTATAAAATTTTTATAGTCTTGACCTTATGGCAGCCTTAGGTTTTAAGGCTACGGAGTAGAATTATACATCGTCTTCCCGTGCCCACTAATAAATCGCCCACATTATCATATGCATGAACATGAAAATGACATAGGCATTTATT
>JANIMX020000274.1:807228-817886 GCA_024582655.2 Erythroxylum kunthianum | reverse complement strand
CTTTAGCAGCTCTGCTACTTCTACTATTGTTACTGTTGTGCTTGAGGAGAAAACGTCGCAGACAGCCGGCGAAGCCTCCGAAACCTCCCGTCGGGACAAGGGCGGCGCAGGCGGAGGCAGGGACGTCATCTTCGAAGGACGATATTACAGGTGGGTCTGCGGAGGCGGAGAGGAACAAGCTTGTGTTCTTCGAAGGAGGGGTTTATAATTTTGATTTGGAAGATTTGCTTAGGGCATCTGCAGAGGTTTTGGGTAAAGGAAGCGTTGGGACATCGTACAAGGCGGTGCTTGAGGAAGGCACGACCGTGGTGGTTAAGAGGCTCAAGGATGTTGTGGTGACGAAGCGTGAGTTCGAGATGCAAATGGAGGTTTTGGGAAAGATTAAGCATGATAATGTGGTTGCTTTGAGAGCTTTTTACTATTCCAAGGATGAGAAATTGCTCGTATACGATTTCATGGCTGCTGGTAGCTTGTCTGCTCTTCTTCACGGTAAGGTTTTTGATTTCTTCACATCTCGTTTATTTTTAGCTTTTTTCCAATCTTCATCTGCTTAAATTAATTTTTCAATTTCCAAATTGTGGATAATCAGCCATATGCTAGCATACTTGGCCTAGTTCGTTGGTGTCTGAATTTCAGTTTTTTATTATCATAGTTTCACATGTAAACAGTGTAGCATCATCATATAATAATACAAGAAGATTTATTTTTGGATAGATAGGTTGATCAATAATAATACAGGGAAATATTTTTATAATGTAATTTGCTGAACATTCTTAGTGTGGCAACCACGCCAAACTGGCTCTGCCTGTCTGGTATTGGTATTGTGCTTCCTTTTTTTTTTTTCTACTTTTACTCGAACCCCATCATTTGCACCATCACCTACCTCAGTTGATGTCATCATTGTGTTTCGAGACAGTAAAAAAGAAGAGTAAAATTGCTTTAATTTTACCCTAGGAATAGGAGGCTTTTCTATTGAAGTCAGTGTATTCTTCATGAGCTGTGTTTCACTAACCTGCAAAAGCTCTTTTGAGGCCAGTGGACACCCACCATTTCTCTTTTAAGACTGTTGTTGACCATTCATTTAAAAGATCCTATTGACCCTTCATATATATAGCCCGTGCATGCTTTCACATATTTGAGTTCGTAAATAAATTTTCTTTTCACTGTAATTGCTATAACTCTGGCTATATTTAGGAAGAAGACCATTTGAGTTCATCTCAGGGTTTGGCCACTTGGCATGAAATGTATTTTCCTTGTTATGCTCGTGAAATTTGATATCCAAAATTATATGTTTAAGGTAGGAATTGAGTTAACACTGTAATAAATGAATTATAGGTAGTAGGGGATCAGGTCATACACCATTGGATTGGGACAAGCGGATTAGAATAGCAGCAAGTGCGGCGAGAGGGCTAGCCCACCTCCACATTGTAGGTAAAGTGGTGCATGGCAACATAAAATCCTCCAATGTCCTTCTCCGCCCTGACCACGACGCAGCCTTGTCCGACTTTGGTCTGAACCCGCTCTTTGGAACCTCCATGCCGGCGAACCGTGTGGCCGGATATCGAGCTCCAGAAGTTGTGGAGTCCCGCAAGGCCACATTCAAATCCGACGTTTACAGTTTTGGGGTATTGCTCTTAGAACTCTTGACAGGGAAAGCACCAAATCAGGCATCATTGGGTGACCAAGGCATTGACCTGCCTAGGTGGGTTCAGTCGGTGGTTCGCGAGGAATGGACGGCTGAGGTATTCGATGTGGAGTTGATGAGGCACCATAACATCGAGGAAGAGATGGTTCAGTTGTTGCAAATAGCTATGACGTGTGTGTCAACGGTGCCTGATCAAAGACCAGCCATGCAGGAGGTTGTGAGAATGATTGATGATATCAACAGAGGAGGAGAGACTGATGATGGGTTACGCCAGTCGTCTGATGATCCATCTAAAGGATCAGATGGTCATACCCCTCCTCCTGAGTCCAGGACCCCACCTAGTGCAGTTACACCCTAGATGTCGTCCTTGCAACAAAGAGAATGGACGAGAATTGACAAATAAAATAATTAAACAAAGACGTGGTGGTTAGCCGTTGATTACAGCTCAAAGGGAGCACGGGGAGCGTAAGTAACCATTGATACAGTGCACACTTTGAGATTGGGGGAGGGGATATAGTGGTCAATATGTGTTCTTTTTCTTAATTCAATTTTTTGAAGTTTATTAAATTTTTTTGGTGTTTGATTTGATATCAAGTTTGCAAGTCGATTTTTAAAGGTGGGGAAATTTAGGATTGTTGGATTGATTTTGGGGGCATTTTCATGAACTGATTGGAATTGACCATTTAAGTGGAGTTGACCATTCTCCCTGTCTCCTTTCTACATATAAAATTATTACTATTATTATTATTATTATTGTTATGTCGGTTTATGTAGGAGTCGGCTTTCGTAGGCAGTTTGAACTCGTAGTTTATGTTGGCATTATAAAAGGGTGTGTCCGAATTTAACGATGTCATGTCATGAAAAGTGACTTTGAACAGCTAATTTTAAAGCAAACCAAATTAGCTTGCTTGTCATTGGAACGAATAATATATATATATATATATATACTCTTACCACCAATTCTGGCGTGTGTTTTGTTGCGGGACGACCCGTGAGCAGTAGGGGGCCTTTATGTTTATTGAAATCAATAACAAGTCTTTACCATATTTGCAGTTGGAGGGTTGATTGTCCGTTTATGAAGTTGCCTAGCCACTGTGGAGAACAGCCTGGCCTTCCCCTCCCTTCCATCTGCGAGTTTTGTTATATCATGGCATGGGTCCCTCCCAAATCCCAATGCCACTTGCCTCCTCAATCACCGTTACTTTCACGCATCCACTTTATCGGTGAAATAATTGGTACCAATAAAATTTTATACTTTATAGTCTAAAATAAATACACCCCTTCCCCACATTTGGTTTATATAATCGATTTGTAGCCAAGTATAACCAAAATTTCAGGCCTCCTTAAGTCCTTAGGGCAGGTTCTTTGTTGGGGGCAAAGCACACTGGCTTTAGTGCACCGAAAACACTTTCTTGTCGGGGACTCCCTTTTCTGAAAAAGCACATGGAATGACCTCCAATACTTGTAGATCATTCAATTCTTTTAACCTAATTACTATCTACAAATTCCTATTTTTAAAAACCAAAAACCATAATCAGTTGTACGTCTTATATAATTGAACATCCTCATTACTATTTCAAGATTAATCTTGTTAAGTGCTTGTATGAATCTTAAAACCACGCTAGCTAAAAACATTCAATTGGTTGAAGTTGCAAATTTAATAAATCAAACTTTCAATTGAACTTCTAAATAAAGTAGCATTTGCTTTAGCGTCACCATCAGCTTTGGATAGTTTTCTCATTGACAACTAATTGTCTACTTACTAGTTTGACTTTCTTTATATGAAATTTCTTCCAATTTTTCAAAACATTTTTTCTTTATGAAATAAAGATGTCATTATCATTTCAATAAATCTTTAACATAAATCATCAATTTATTAAATTATATTATTTTGTTATGTACTTTTCCGATCCTGGAAAATACATAAGGAGAATTTAGAACAAATAGAAAGAATCAGTAGAAATCGAGAGGATAATTGTCAATAAATCATTTCACACCTTTATTCAATCTCAACTTGACCAATATATAGGCCACACCTTACAACCGAATTATACCACCTCCTATCTAGAATTCAGGAACATGATATTGAAAATAAGGAAAATGTGGCACCACTTTCATGCACACATCCTGCGCTACTTACAATAATCGTGGCACCACTAAGTAAAATTGACAAAGCATAATTAATAATAATTGTCAATATGATAAGTCTTCCCCACAATCTAGGACACTTTATACACATATCATTCCACCCCTCTCAATTTATTCTTGTCCGTAAGGATAAAATATGAGGTATCTCGAGATTTCATCTGTATTTGATTGGTCCGAGTGCATAAAATTCTTTATCATAAAGAGTTGTTGCCCTTTGAACTTAGCCTGGCACCAGTGTCGTTGTAAATCGATGTCTTCTAGATAAAGAGGGGCGAGTTGTATCTTATGGACGATAGTAGTTTTCTTAAAGTCTAAGTTCTGCTCAGAATCGTAAATCCAACCAGTTGAGTTGTCATAAAAAATCTCTTCATCGAATATCGGTGGCAGATTGAAATCTATACAAACTGGTTTTGACACATAAGTATCATAAAAAAACAGTGAATTGTAGGGAGAAATTTGTGTTTGGGGTTTCATGATATTTGGGGAAGAAGAAGAACAAATTAGCAAATGAGAGAACAAGATGTTTTTAGATATTGAGCCTAACACAAAGGTATACTCAGAGGCTCTGATACCAAATGTTATGTACTTTTCCGATCCTGGAAAATACATAAGGAGAATTTAGAAAAGATAGAAAGAACCAGTAGAAATTGAGAGGATAATTGTCAATAAATCATTTCACACCTTTATTCAATCTCAACTTGACCAATTTATAGGCCACACCTTACAACCGTCTTATACCACCTCCTATCTAGAATTTAGGAACATGATACTGAAAATAAGAAAAACATGACACCACTTTCATGCACACATCCTGCACTACTTACAATAATCGTGGCACCATTAAGTAAAATTGACAAAGCATAATTAATAATAACTGTTAATATGATAAGTCTTCCCCACAATCTATGACACTTTATGCACATATCAATTTGAATTACCAAACTATCGTTTCAGTTGATCTCGCTTGGGTTTAGTTAATGCCCCTCCAAGCTTCTCTGTAACTTATGCTCTTTGTCATTTATTAATAATATAAAGTTTGCTGCAAATGAATGGTAGGATCTGGGGTGCCAACCTAATTGGGATGCATTTCTTTATAGTGATGCTCATGCATGCCTGTCTTTATAAAAAAAATTAGATCTATTAAAATAGAATTAGACATCATTAATTATTTCAACTTATTTGACTCTTTGAAAATTAAAATTTTTGAATTTTAAGAATTAAATTATTAATTAAGAATGGGCCTAAAGGTTTGACTTGAAATTTTTTTAAAACAACTAGAAAATCTTTTGATTTCATCAATAAAACGGCGTCGTTGGATTTCTTAAGATAAATTTATGAATTCCTGCCAGGGTAAATTAAAATCTCTTGAGTAATCTTTAAGAAGAAAGTCGTTTGATTTCATTTATATAATGACGCAGGCGGGAAGTTTCAAATTTCATTTTGACGTACCTTTCTGTCTACATCTCTCTAAAATCTCTAACTCTCTCATCTAGAAACATCGACGAACAATTCTCTGTTCAGTGGGAGATGAAGAAATGGATGCAGAATCAAGCACGGTAAGTAGAATCACTTCGTTATTATTCATTCATTTTTACGCACTTCTTATTCTATATCACTCTAAACTTTCTCTCTCGTGAACAAACCTCGTCGGCGACTCTCTACCTGGTCAACCGTTATAAACAGAGGAAGATGAAGAAATGAGAATCAGATTCAAGCACGGTTAGTACGATCTCTGCGTGATTGTTCTTTCTAAAGGCAGATGGAAATAATTGCGGCGATTTTTTATTGTATTTTTTAATCAGGATCTGAGACGGTGATTAGTGTGAATAGATCGCTCCGTTATTGTTGGCTTGAGTGTTTCCTTTTCGATCTTTCACCTTTAATTTTGTGGCGTGCCTCTCTCATTCTAGATCTCTCTAAAATCTGTCGCTCTCTCTCGTCTAGAAAACTCGGAGACGATTCTCTTTCTCTTCAACGATTAATAAATGGCGGAAGATGAGCAAACGAAAATTCAAGCATGGTAAGTAACATCGCTGCATGATTATTCTTTTGAGAGCAGGTGAAATAATTTGCAGCAAATGTCTTTTGTATTATTTAATTAGAATGTGAAATGAAAGAACGTGGAAAACTGAGAATCAGATGATGAGTAGTGTAAGTACTAAGTAGATTGTCAGGTGAATGTTAGTTTGATTACAAATGACTATAGGTGTTGGACTTCAAAAGAAATAGCAGCAATTAATTCATTATTACAAGTTGTTTCACATCCTGACCGAAGAAAATAACAAATTAAGAACTATACCAGTAGATTAGATAGTTTACTGGTAAAATATATATACATATCTTACACTTAGTGGGTGGTTTTGTACCATATCAACTGCTTCTTGATTGCTTGCATGTTCCCAAAGACCATCAGTTGCAAATATAACAAATTGATAATGTGCTCGCAACTGGTGCTCTGAGATTGGTGATTTTGCCATCACATTGGCTTTTTAAAAGGTTATCGGAACATAGACTTGGCATATAAAGGCTTTCTGTTGAGTTCAGCTTTTTTAAAATATACATTATCAATAAATCTGGAAACCTGAAATGTAAAAGAATTATTATGATAAGCACATTGTTTTCTGTGGATTTGCGGTAGCTTAGATGAGATATGGATTCAAGGATATTGTGCAGTTGAGGTTGAATGGCTTGAAGCTGCATTTTTTCTGATATCATTTCTAAGTTATTTCATTGGCTACTTTTCATCTTTAATTAAGTCCTTTTGATTTTCTTAAGCATTTATTCACCGATTCAATTGAAGATAATAAGCTATCAGATTTCATTTTCGAGCAGGAGTCTTGATTTATGCAGATTCATATTTTGTTTTTTGCCTAAGCATATTATCTGCTGTTTTACCTTTTTTCTGTTGCAAAATTGAATTGGGAATTGGAACCAGTTGCAAGTGTTAATTTTTAATACTCAATTGGTTTAATTTTTTTTACTATTTACATATATGAAGAAATATAAAGTCATGAAAAAATCTAGATTGAATTGTCATCAGGCTAGAGCCTATATATTTAAGCTTAAATTTAAATTTCAATTAAATATATTTTTATTTATTGATTTTGATTTGATTTAATTTATTTTTTATACTTAGTTAAATTTAAAAAATCTTGATTTTGGGTCAGTTTTTTTTTACGCCTAGAAAATAACTTTCAATTTAAAAGTTTTATTTATTATCACAATTACTATTTTAACAATTTTGGATCTTGTCTGTTAGTAACTTTAGTTTTCAGCGTTGATTTCTTGATTTCATTTTGCGTAGCACCATGCATAGATTCCAAACTTCTGATTGCATACTTTTGGACTTCAGATCACTAATAGACATCTCTATTGAAGGATCTTTGGAAAATACAAAGTTTGGTTGCATGCACGAATGCTCTAATCAGGTTTTCTTTAGATTAACTGTATATGAAATGTTGGTTTAAGGCTACTGAAATTGCTTGGAAATGTATTTTCCTGATTAATCGTGTAAATCTAGTTAATCTCATTCCCTATTCTTCATCTTCAATGTAGTCTTTGTTGCCAATCTGGTCTATTCATATGAACTACATAAGATTCAATTGAATAGCTAATTTACTCGTTTAGTAATTAAAAAGCTTTAATATTCCTTTTTGAAGAAAAAGTTTGGAGCAGCAATCTTCACTTAGTCATTGACTTGATTATAATGATTAATTAAGTCAATTTGTTCTATGTCCGAATGGCCTAGACGATTTTAACAGATTAATTGTGGATGAGATGTGGGCTTAAGCCTACGACTGCAGTTGCACTGAGATTACCTGAAAATGCATTTCCTTGTTAGTCATGTTAGTTAACCATATCAACCTAGTTAATCTCGTTGCCTTTTTTGCATCTTTAATCAAGTCTTTAATGTTAATCTGATTATTTTTTTCCATGCTGTGTGCTGATTCAAATTCAACCCATATAATTGAGGCTAAAAAGGGTCTATGCCAATTTAGAGGACTAAGATAAGATGCACACTTCAGAAACATAAAAATACTTCTTTTCCCATCTGGTATGACTTTCTTCAAACCATTGTCCCACTTTTAGGCACAATAATCATTTAGGAGTGATTAACCTAGGAGACAAATATATACATGAAAGTCTTTAAAGTAATTGAAAGTTACTTCATGAAACCGAAGGAAATTAATTGTAGGTACTTCATGAACTCACGAACTTGTTTCCTGCAACAAAAATCATTAATTTACTTTGTTATGTCATATATTTAAAAAGATTTCTAATTATTAGTAGATATCCTCATTTATTTATTTGGTTGCAATGAATTTTAAATTCAATTATGCTTTTCACTTTTAAAATATATGATATCATAAATTTTCCTTTATAAATTTGACCTTGATATACAAGTCATTGCATTTTTAAATTTACTAATATTTATATTAAATATTAGATAAAATATATCAAACACAAAATTAGCTTAAAATGTAAATATAACAAATTTTAATTTACATTATAATTATAAGAATTTTAAAAAGAAGTTAATGTTCCCTTATTTTCATGTTATTTTAAATTAAAATTCATTAAACAAATATAAAATCTTGTAATTAGTTATAATATTTATATTGTAAATATTTATGTGAAATTATGCAATTAGAACTTTTTGAGTGTTATTGTTTATATTAATAAGTGGTTTTATTATTATTGAGAAACTCTTCATCTTTGATTTTGATAATATATAAAATAAAAATAATATTTTCTAAAATAAATCACTTTATACATTTTTTATTATTTAATTTCAAAAGATTTTTTGGGTAAAAGATTATATTGATATATTTAAGTTACGGAATATTTGAATTCTTGAGCTAAAATGCCTTGCTTTAGCATTTCGATATTTTCAGTTAAAAAAATCAATTTATGAATTAAGTTTGCATTTAGAAATTAAATTAAAAATGTAAAAATCGAGTATAAGTTATATAAATTTAAAAAAGTTAAGTCAAATCTAATGTTTATAAGTGATTTACAATAACGTTAATTTACGATTATAGTCTAACATTTATTTTAACTTAATTAGTATTCAAATAATATTTGATATCTAATTTAGTTTTTTAATTATAATTGATACATATATTCATGTTTTTATTTGAAAATAAATTTATTTTATTTTAATAAAGGATCTAATAAATTATTTACATTTATACAATAATTAATAATATTAAAACATTTTATGATTTAATCTTAAACTTAGAAAATTTTATGTTTATCCAAGTCCACATATTTGTCCCATCAGCTGATTGTTCTTTACAGAGACGAACAACATATCTAAATATCTAACCCATTAACTTTTTCGTGTATATTAAATTACACATTTAAAATCAGTAAATGATTATTAGAATTCTTCAATTCAGTTGAGCCTAAAAACAACAATTTCATGGTTATTCTTACAAATCCTAAAGGATAGAGAGTTGATAAGTTGGATTATCAAGCATAAAATTAGGGATGGTGCTGACACGTTCTAAGAACAAAAATGAGCTCGAGTTTGGCCTCTTAAGCAACATCCTTATACTTTTCACCACTAAACAATATATTTACTAATATTTAGTAATTCGTAATCTAGCCCACACGAATTGCTTTAATTAAAGGCTTTAGAATTGAGAAACTAATTGAAGACGATGCAATTATTTTGCAACTTCTCAGAACCATAATCATAAAAACTCTAAAATATTTAACAAACTGCTTTGGCATATATAGATTTTTAACCGATGAATTAACATGTAAAATTGCCTCTTAAATTTAGAAATGTGCCTGTATAACTTTAATGAGAGAACAAATATACGTCAAATCAAAGTAACGTAGAGTATTGAAGTGCTTATAATTTAGGCTTAGTGCTGATAGATTATCCATGACTGTGTGTCCTTATCCAGTTTAGTTTATTCCAGAAGTGCCCCGAACAATCACTAACTATACCTGGACCAAATAGTAACAGGATTTATTCAAATCTTTTTTTGAACAGGACTTACTAATATTTAGTAATTCCACATCTAAAATCAACACTTAAAGGCTTCAGACTTCACAAACTAAGGGGTTGTTTGGTTCACTGGAATAGAATAGCTATTCCTAACCTATTCTTAAAAATGATCTATTCCTTTGTTTGGTTACAAAAAATATACTATTCCATAAAATAGTTATTCCTTGATTTTTAGGAATAGCTAAAGACAACCACAACTTATCTTTATCTATTCCAAGAATAGATAAAGATAGATTGATATTTAATAATAAAGAATTTAAATAATTACATTTCAAGTTTATATTTTCAAATCAAACACTAGCATAGTAATTCTTTAGCAATAAACCAAACAAAGTAATACCTATTCTATTCTATTCCTAAGAATAACTATTCTATTCCTTATTTATTCCAAACTTTCAACCAAACAGGCCATAAATGAATGCCCCATAAAATACGATGCAATTTTTCGTAACTTCTCACGAGAGCTGTAATTATGACGCAACACATGTGAACATAGAAATTCAAAAATATTTAACAAACTCCTTCGGCACATAAAGATTTTTAGCCAATGACTTTACTAACATGGTAAAATTGCATATCTCTTCAATTTAGGTCAGTTAGACATGCTTGTGTAACGTTACCGAGAGGAAGAAACTTACATGTAATAAAAGTAATGTAGAGTATTGAAGTGCTTATTACACGGAGTGACAGTTCTACATGAAAATTCTTGCCACCAATCACAATGTAGGTTTATTGGTGAGAGAAGTGCCTTGAGCAATCGCTAACTACTCTTCAACCAAACTTAAAGAAGAAACAAACGAGATAAAGAATAAATAAGAAAAGAGAAAGAACTGGAAGAGATAA
>JANIMX020000274.1:765000-775461 GCA_024582655.2 Erythroxylum kunthianum | reverse complement strand
TCAACCATGAACGATATATATCTTTTTTGATTAATGAAAAGGGTCATGGACAATGTTTTCTTTTTTTTTTTTTCCGCTGCGCATGTTTATCTGTTTCCACTGCGCATGTTTATCTGTTTCCGCTGCGATTGTTTGTATGTTTTGACACCTCAGTATCCTCCCAAGGGGTATTGGGGTATGACAGATTTGATTGCTTGAAGTTGAGCAAACCCCTAACATTAGTATCATGTTGTTCATTTAATATTGTTTTGTCAATGCTTTTGATTTTCATAGAGCTTAATGATCTTGGATAGTTATCTCAGATATGTTTTCATATAGAGAACTTGATGAGAATGATTTGGTTAAGGCGTTGCGTCCAATTTAAATAACTTTAGGAATATTGGACAATTAATTAATGTTTTTCACGATTAATTTCCATGGCATTGTCATTCATACTTTTTAGAAAGAGTCACTGAAAGTCAATTTGCATGCTTAGGTTCCATGTGTGGAGAAGGATACCTTAGCTAATCATTCTTCTATATTTCATCCTTAATTTTAGTTATTTTTTGCTTGCACTAGTACATTAGATTAAAACATCCAAAACACCCCCAATCATTGTTTCCATTAACATAATTGTTAGTTCAATAGTTTGAATTTGTGTTGATTATCATTGTTGTTTCTTTACTTGAATGTTTAGCTTAATAGGTTTATATTGTGTTGATTAGCATCCCTCCTAATCCCTGGAAAGAACGATCCTTACTCATTCATACTACAATTGATTCATAAGGTTTAAGTTTGTGTGTGCGTTGGTTTAAATATTTTCGCGCATTAGTGATGAATCATGTCTTGATCACTCAACTACCTCCATATAGTTTATACTACATCCAATGACTATCAACTGAACTACCTCATAGGTGTAAATTATACTATGTTTTGCTAGATGTTTAAGTGTGTTTTTAAATGTTTCTTAGATGATTATCATGTGTTTAGGCTTAGAATTATTCTTTTTTTAATGTTTGTATGTATTCTATGTGTTTGTTTGGTTTAGAGCAATAATTTGATCTTAATTTTATGTTTCAAGAGGTGTTTGATGTGTTTATGAGTGTTGGCAATCAGGAAATTGAATAATGAATAAGATGGAGGCTGAATGAAGGTGTCATGATCGTGACAGAGAGAGCAGACAATAATTCCAGCGAATTTAAATTTTCCAACACTCGAGGCTTTTGTACTTTTAAAGTTTGTGGGCTATTTTTTGAACAAAATTAAGTGGGAAAATCCTAGAAAGAACCCTAGAAGCCTCAAGTACTATTTAAGAACAAGAAACACATAAAAAAAATGGAGCAGCCATTGAATTAAAGAGGACAAAAAATGGAGAGATCAAGAAGAACATCTAGAAATTCCAGCTTTCCAGATCAAGTCTCGAATAGAGTTTTTCTTATTTTCCCTTAGTTATTTCATTATTCTTGATGTGTAATTTAAATTCCAAGATGTTAAACATTATGAGATTCTAAATTTTAGATTAGGATTTATTCTGGAATTATTTTGTGACTTTGATTATTTTTTAATTCAATACATATTCTGGTGTTTGTGATAATTGTGCATGCTTATACATGACAACAAATTAAGAAAGTGAGTCAAAAGTATTCAAAATTAGATTGTGCAACGAGAGTTGGCAGCCTAATCGACCCCCAATTATCAAATTAATAATCATTCGAAGAGAGATCTTGTTTGAGAAATTAATTATCTAATAGATAACTTTAGATCTAATTGAATATGTTATGAATAGGTTTGTGAACTGAGAGACTGCAAATCTGAAATTTTCAGATTCAATTAGGGTTAATTGATTAGATCTTGAGAGAGAGTAATCAATTCCTTAGGAAATATAGGATCAAACTCATAATTGGATCAACAATAGCTAAGGAAACAAAATAAGGAAAGAATAAGCATTAGGTATTTAATCTTGATCAACCCAGAATTTTATTGGCAGTTAATTGTTATTTGATTTATTTGCTTTGTTTTATTATTTGTTTCAATTTCTGTTGATTATTTTTATTCAATTCATATAATGAATACCTTAAAAAAATTTAGGTTCAAATTGTTTTATCTATAATCCTCTTGGGAATGATAACTTTATATACTACAAGATTCAATCCATATACTTGCGGGTATTAAGGGCTTTATTAATAGATATAAAACTTGCTCATCACTACCTATAATTAAAATAGGTCATAAGTAGTATCAAAACATAGCAATCCCTATATAAGATAACTTTGAAGATCTCAAGTCAAATGATCACTTATACTATCCTCACAATGAGAATATCCATAGACATACAAGTAATGTTCGAAATAGATTTATCATATGTGGTCAGTTTAGTGAACTTGTTCTCTACTAAGCACTCACATATTTGGTTAAATATCTCCATATGTTAGTCTGTGAGATCAACTACTTCTTTCATTAGGAAAAATATAACGTGTTCTAGTCTTTTTTACATTATATTAATGTCCAGTCTTAATAAAACAATGACTAGGAATAATTTAGGGATAATACATAAATGCAATATAAATCTCATAATTATAATCTCAACATAATTTTATTTGCAATGTGAAATTATATCATGAACTTTATCATATACATCTAAATATGTATAAGATAAAGAATGCCTTTAAATCATTTTGTAACAAAACTACAAATCAATCTAAAAAAAGCTACCAAAATTTCTCGTGTCTTTTTCATGTAATTACAAATAATTTTTTAGGATTTTAATTTTTATAATGACTTTAAAATTAAAATTTGAACGTATGTAAAATAAATTATAAGTTGATAACTTTTATGAAATTTAACTCTTTATCATGTTTGAGAATAATTAAAATATAAATTTAGATTGGTAAAAAAATATAAACAATATCCATTATAATCTATAATTCTTTGAAAACAATCCAAAAGTAACTAAATTTCTACAAATTTTACAGATTACCAAAATTGCATTGACGATTCTAATTAAGTTCCATAACCATTGTAGCCATTCTAATGAATTTTATGTTTTAAAATTTTGTTTATGAAAATTCTTAACCTTTAACTCCCAAGTTCTAACATGGTTTAATGGATTTTTATTAATTGTTTGTGTAGGCAAGCCTTTCGGAGAAACTGGTAAGATTGCTTATTTGTGATCGAAATGTCACGGGTTCGAATAACAGAAATAATATTTTTTATAAAAATAAAAGAAAAAGATTGCGTACAATTGATGTCCCTTATCCCAACCCTTGCAAAACGAGAATATTAAATTTATTGTGTTGTTTGTTGTTTGTGTGAGGTGGGGCTATGTTATATTAATGTCATGTTAACCCTTAAAGGCATATACTTTTTTTTTGACTTCATCACGATTAAGGCACCCGTAATGAGGTTTTATGATCAAAGTGTATTTAATTTTTATATTACTCTTTTTAATATAATCAAAGGACTAGATCGAGAACGGACAAGAGTTTATGCAAAAGAGTTGAGCAAAGGTTTATTAGCTTTTATTGAAATTAGTTACAAAATGTTGAGCTCCAACTTTTACATCTAATTGAATGTATTGGCTTTACTTTCACAAAGTTCGTTTTCTATCAATTCAGACTAACGTTAGGTAGAGAAAACATTTCGACAAATTATCTCTCTTCCATATTCGGGCCTGGGAAAAGGGAAGATAATCTTACATGAGGCAAAACCATATGGTTTACATACGTGTCCATGGGACCTCAACATCATGTTATAAACTATAAAAGCTCATACAAAGTAGTTTCCACCTTTGAAAATGTTGTAAGTATTGAATTGAACAATTATTTAATGTCATGTTAATCCTTAAGTGTTTATTTCTCTTTATTCATAAGCCTTAAAATCTTATCAAGTTAAATAAATAAATAAAGATAATTAAGAGCATGTTTGGTTTTATTATAATTTTTTAAATTTTTATTAGTAAAAAATATGATTAGTTTAGTTTTTAGATTTTATTTCATTCCAGTTTTCATAATTTATGAATATCATAAAAAAGATTTTTTTTTCTTCTCTTTTTCAGTTTTGTACTATTTAATTATTTAATATCAATTGCTAATAATACTATGATTAGTAGAATTATTGACTGATATAACATAAATTTTTATTTAATTTTATAATTAATTAAAAATTATTATTTTTGAATTTTTTTTTTCAAATTTGATAATTATTCTGTAAATATTTTTAAAATTTTCAATATCTAAAATATATAAATTTTGAAATATTTATTTATGAAATAAAATTTAAAAAAATTAATAATCTAAAAATGTATTAATAAATAAATTTTAATTTACAAATAAACTTTAACAAATAAATTGATTTACTTAATTAATTTATATCTAAATTTTATTTAATATTTAACTATTATAAGTAATAAAAGTGTAATTTAAGAAAACTAAAATTAAGGAATGAAAACAAAAATTTCATAATACAAAAAACAAGATTAGGACCAAACGACACCAAACACGGCTGAAATTTTTAATAAAAGAGTGTTAAGGTTATTACTATATTAGTCACGATTTTATGATATCTATATAAAGATGAAGATAATTTTCAAAATATAAACCTACAAATTCTAAAGAGAACTATCTAAATCTGATTTATTAAAACAATGATTTATTACATTCTTATCTTTATTTGAAACGGACCGATGAAATAAAAATAATTTGGAAAATTATATCGTCTTCTAACACTTTCTACCTACATCTCCCCTGTTGTATCTGGAAACTACATTACTTGCCACTAATTACGCCTCTCTTTGCTTAACCAAATTCTTTTTATATTCTGTCCCGATATGTCAGGTTGCTTTTGTACATTTCATTTAGCTAATCAAAACTAAAATATATGAGATGAAGTAAGCGTTAGCACTGGATTTTGGCACCCTTTATTAAGGTTTCTTGCTTTTGTTTGTCAAATTTTTATTTTATGTTGGCAAAGAAGCTCTGAAGCTTAGTCATAACTGCTGAGATTCAGCGGAAGATAAGATGGCTGAGAGCTTGTACCACCCTATTCATTGGAACAAATCGTGAACATAGAAGAATTGGCAGCTAGGTCAATACCATGATCATGGTTCTACCCTTTTCAACTTTTAATATCACTGTGTTCAATGATGCCAGTTTTGATAATACATGTGCAAAATGGCCATTCTAGACGAATGATTAGGTGCCACTGCAAAAGCTAAGCAAGCAATCAACAAGCTCCTTTTTTTATTTATATTTTTGGTAGGTGCAATCAACAAGCATAGCGAGGAAAGGAAAAAGAATGATAATGCACCTTTGTATAGGATATATATAATATAATTATGTGGTCCCTCGTAGAATAATGTACCTAACTGTTTACTAAGCAGCACTCTGCGAGACCAAACAAGAGCCACTTAGAGCTAGAGGAGAACCGTCATCTATCTTGGATGCTCTCACATTCAGTCCTCAAGATAAAGTTGGAACCTGTAGGCAGGAATATCAAGTTAGCAATGTCAAGAACGTGATTTTTCTCATGTACAGTGCACCTAATTTCTCATCCAAAATCTAGACTTCAATTTATTAACTTGATAACTCGGGTTGGCCTACTCTTACACATCCATCTTCTTCTTGCTTTCGTAAATCATTTTGTATTGAAGTGAAGCTTTGGAAGTTTTTTTTTGTAAATATATCCCTTTTGGATAGCCTTGTTGAGAAAACTGAATCATATTTATGGATGATCCCTCAAGAAAAAGCTACGATGACATGAGTATTACTACCCGCTTTAGGTAGAAGACCTGGTTATTTGTGATTGCACTCTCATCAATACACGCTTCCTTATAAAGATTTATTTTTAACACTGATATAAATACTGAAAGGTATCTTGTTAGGTGAAGCAGTTTAGAACAAATAGCAATCTTATTAAACAGACGGAGACTGCTAGTGTAACATCCACTTCTTTACAACTATTATACCATACAACTTAGCTAAGGCCAAACATAAACAATGCTATTCCTTCAGATCGCATGAGAAACACTGAATTATAATTTGTAAAACAAGTCTTCTCAATGAATCAGTAGAATATGGGATCAGAAGCAATCTTACCTCTACAAACTGAACCGTCTATTTCTAAACCTTCTCTGAAAGTGACTAAAGAAATCGTGCCCGTGGTCAAGTTTTCAGCTTTAAAATTCCATGAGTTGCTGTGCATTTGTTTGTTGGCTACTAAGTGATAGCAATTAACAACTTCTTCAAGGAAGCCCAGGAAACGCTGCAAAAAGAAGTCATTTGGCAAATTAGATTTTGAGCCAGCTTCCCTAATCGGGGGTAAAACGAAGCAGAAGAACAATTATGTTTCTCAGATCTGGTTGTATCAGTCATCAGCATCGCTTAAAACAAATAAAGTTAAAATAATCTATATATTACTCATAAATATTTTTTGATGAAGTTAAATGTATTATACCTTAAAGGCAATCATGCTGTACAATGTGTACATCTCTGTGTATACCAACTAGAGTGACAACCAAAAATTAGTAATCCAAAAAATACAATGCACTACCGCACAAAATATTTTAAAAAATTGAATGGACTCAAAAAATATTTAGATGAAAATAAATAAATAATATGAAAGTAAATCACTACAACAAAATAGACCTTTGCCGACAAAAAATCAACGACGAATTAAGATATTCGTCGCCTGGTAGTATTTTTCTATTACATAACGACGAAATTATGTATTCGTCGTGGAAACAAAAAATTAAAAATTAAAAAATAAATAAACGACGAATATTATTCGTCGGCGAAGTAGAAGTTCATGAATGGCGACGAAAATTCGTCGTTATTTTTATTGGAAACTAAAGTTGGCAAGTTATCCCACGTTGGAAAGAAGAGAAAGTATGAATGTTTTCTTTTGTTATGAAAGGAACCTCTTTATTTGTTGAACAATACACTAATTGAAAGCTCTTTATATTGTTGGACACTACACTAATTGTGGCAATAATTTTTATTACATTCTTATATAAAATAAAAATATTGTTTAATACCATGAATACAAAAGTCACAAATAAAAAATTAATATTAAATACAATTATTTGTTATTCAAGAGTCGACGAATAATCGTCGTTAATTTGTCTTGTAAGCTAATTACAAGTAAACCTTAACGACGAATATAATCGTCGTTGTATAAAATCTCACGACGAAACTAATATTCGTCGTCTATTAGGTGCTGACGCCTTCATACACGACGAAAGGACGACGAATATTTTTTTCTTCGTCAATAATTTTAACGACGCATATTTTGTCGTTGTGCTTGTAAAATATTTATCGGCAAATGTCTATTTTGTAGTAGTGAATATTAGAAATTGGGGTAATTAGAACAAATTAAAATGTATGATTAAAGTTTGATTCACCTATAAATACTTACTCATCTTCCTATTTTAACTATGAAGAAATATATTTAAACATCTAAAGAGTAAAATTTGTGATGATTCCAATTTTAAAGTTTTTTATTTAAAGAAAGGTAAATTATATGTATATATTCCACAGGTTGTGATTACAAGCATGGGTTGAGATACAAAGTGAGAACCACCATCGAGAGGATAACTAAGCTGTTAAGACTACAATTAAAATTTAGCACGCGTAGTTACAATTAATCAATTGTATAGTGAAGTTTATACTACGACAACCTCCATTTGAGTTTCATTTTGTTGCTGAGTGTGTGCTTGTGCCTATAGATTGACGTATGCATTCTGATTTGCTCTACAATAGCAACTAATTACTCTTGTGGTGGATACAGAATTGAAAATCATGTTGTTTCTCTCTTGTCAAAATTGTAGAGACCGTGTAAGACAATGCTATGGTTGTTAGCCATACATCACCCTTGTGAACACTATCCCAGTTGACACTCCATGTGATGATGGTAGACCAAGTAAGAGGAGCATCAGGGTATCCACACCTTGTCATGATGGACTTCCAAATTTGCCTGGAATAATCACAAGAGAAGAACAAGTGATCATGGGATTCAACATCTTGTTCGCATAATAAGCATCTGTTGGGGATATATTGATATTTGCCAATTCTGTCTAATGTAGGAAGCTTGACTTTGAAGGCTTGCCATGTAGCTGCCGCTTTCCTCGGATGCCAGTTAACTAGAGGGAACACACTTCATGAATTATCCTCCAATTTTAAAGTTTCTAAGTTATAAATAGCAAGTGCTAGTATTATAACTCACATTTTATTTATATTTATTTTAATCTTAATTGATTTGCATGAAATATTCATACTTTATATGTTTATAGGGACTAAGTGGTGATTTAGTATTTTCATAACATGTTTATATGGAATTATATGATATTCTCTTATGTTTGGGTCTTTGTTGTGTAGGTAAGATTTTGCGGAGGAAACACAAATTTGAGTATAAATTTCTTTATAATTGTTGGATTGAGGTAATTTCAGAGGCATTTGAAAGCTATCTCAAAAGGTGAAAACTTTGTATAAGATTCAGAACAAAAGTGCCCCCAAATGTAGAGCAAAACTATTGCCAAACTTGTGACAAACTATACCTAAAAGTTTAAAAAACTAGACCGTGTTGAAAAGAAGAAGAAGATATTAACATATAATTACACACACAAACAATGAAAGAAATGTATTCTTATAATAGAACTTTTATATTTTCCTCTCTTATAAAAAATGAATATGGCTATTTATAGTACCAATAGAGAGTTATAGACCAACCAACCTAAAGCCACTTAATGCTAGAATACAAAGAGAGAAATACTTTTATGATAAAATAAAATTACTATAATCGAAAAACTGATTATTTTGTTTTCTTATTTTATCATAACTCTCTTTAAGTAAATTCTTCTACTAGGTGTTGTTGTTATTGTTATTGTTCTCTTTAAGTAACTTCAACTAACTCAAGCTTAGATTAATCTAAATCTAGACACATAAAGCTTTAAATGAATCTTAAATTACATGAATTAATTTAGATTTGACTATTCAACAACTATTTCAAAATTGCTATTGAATTCTAAAATTTAAGTTTATTTCTAACATTCTCTGTAAACTTAATTTTAATAATTCCAAGACTATTCTTAATTTTTGTAGGACATCATAATCGAGGGGTTTAGTAATAATATTGACAACTTGATCAAGAAACTTCAGAAACTCCAACTTAATCTCCTTTTTAGCAACATATTCTTGAATAAAATAAAACCTTGTGTCAATATGCTGACTTCTACTATGGAGCACTAGATTCTTTGCTAAGGCTTGAGCATATTTATTACTAATCATGACATTTGTTGCTTCAATTTTCTCTAAATACATCTTTTCTAACAATCTTCTCAACCAAGTAGCATGATAAGTACATGAAGTATCTACATCATAACTTGATTCATATGTAAAGAGTGTGACTATGAGTTGTTTATGTGAACACCAAGAGATTGTATATATTTAAAAAGGAAAACAAATACAATAGTACTTTTTCTTTCATCAAAATCTCAGGAAAAATCGTTATAAAAATTACTCGTTAAATTAAAGTGTTTAGAAGATAAGTAAAATATGCCATACTTAATTGTACCTTTTAGATACCAAAGAATTCTCTTAGTTGCCTTTAAGTGAACTTTAGATGGCATCTCCATAAATTGACTAACAAATCTAATTGTAAATAAGATATCTGGCCCTGTGTAAGTCAATTACCTTAAACTTCTTACAAGTCTTGTGAACAAAGTTGGATGTACACTCTCTTGTCCATCAAACTGGGAAAGATTTATTCCATACTCCATAAAAGTGTTAATTGACTTATTATCTAACATCTTAAACTTCGTGAGCACCTCATTTGCATAACCTTCTTGAGTGATGAAAATTCAATTCTCCATTTACTTCATCTCAATTACCAATTAGTAAGACATCAGTCCCATGTCACTCATTTCAAACTATTTGGGTCATGGAATCTTTGAACTTTTCAAACATCTTTAGATTGTTTCCTATGGAGATAAGATCATTCACATAGATATAAACAAAGAAAAAAAATATTTTATCCTTTTTAACATAAAAAGCATATTTATTGAAGCTTTTAATGAAATTATTCTATTAGAAATAATTATTAATTCGACATTTTCAAACTCTTGGCAATTATTTAAGTCTATATAACGCCTTTTTTTTTAAACTTTAACACTTTATCTTCTTAAGCCCTCATCTATATATCCTATTGGTTGCTCAATATATACTTTTTCTTCTAAATAACCATTGATGAAAGCAAACTTGACATCTAATTTAATAATTCTTCAATAATTTTAGTCAGCAAGACATATTACTAAACAACTATAGTAAATGTCTTGGAGGCATTTCCTTTAAACCATACAAGTTTAGACTAAGGAACCTCTTGAATTGGGGGATTTAATAGGGAGGTACTTGAGGAATTAGAGAATTTCCCAAATTTATTCTGAACTTGATGACAATATCTTTTTTAGAGGGAATAGGAGAGTAGCTTGGGAAT
>JANIMX020000274.1:464598-475978 GCA_024582655.2 Erythroxylum kunthianum | reverse complement strand
ATCATCATCTTATTTAGGCCATAACAACATACCTCCAATGCTTGACATTGAGATTTGATGATTCCTTTCCATTTTACCTATCAACAAAGAAAAACAAACAAGAACACAAAACAATTGTGCAAGAGATGATGATCTTGGTTGGATGTAATTGTGTATATTGAATTGTTGATTCTTGGTGAATTATGTTTGATGAAATTGAATTATGTAATGTATGATGACTTGTGATTGTGGAGTTAATTTGAGTAAAAAAATTAAGAATGTTGATTAAAATTAGTGAATGAAATATTGTTAAATTAAAATTGAGAATCAAAATTTCAGTAACAATGTTGATTAAAATTAATTAAGAAAACAAAATAATGATAAGTATTACAAATTAGCTTGCATAGTTGCACCGTTACAATTTACAAAATACAAACAGTCTAGACAGACAATAGTTTCTCCAAGAAAGGGATTTAGTGAAGGTTGTAAAAAATTACAATACATTTTTATGGAATTGTAGATTATGGAATATGGACATATGGATATTGAATTATGTTGACTGTTGATTTGAATATTGAATTGTGTATTTATATTATACAGAATACTGAATACAAATAAATGAATATTGAATTATAAATTTACGTTGAATTTCATATTTGTATATTGTAAATTTGTGTTATATATTATATGTGTATATTGTGTATATTGAATTATTGGTTATTGGTGAACTATAGTCCAGAGTTGCAACCACTGCCACCTTTGCCTAAACCTCTTTCTCGTGATAATTCTCCATTATAAATCTCGTCTTCGGACAAGATAGCGAACCTACTTTCTTTTGAAATTCAAAAAAACCACAAGATAGCGGGACCTACTTTCTTTTAAAATTAAAAAAAAAACACTTCAATCAAAATAGGTCCTATTCTTATGCAATTTTAAAAATTTTACACATGACATTTAACTGAAGGAGGTCCATCTTTGTTAGATTTTTCGTTCATGTAAGGTCTTATTTGAACGTTTTGAAATTGTTGAGGTTCAATTTAAAAACTCCAAAATATTGATGTTCAACCTAAATTTTGGTGTAAATATTAATGCTCTGTTGGCCTTTTATCAATGGTATGAACTAAAATTATTAAATGAATTATTTTTCTTAACATCTGTTACACATAAAATACAACGGTTCCTCGCGCTCTAGTAGATAAAAAACTGCTCTTACAGGCTAAACCTGTCTACATTGATTAGAATAAAATTTGAGTCGCAAATTTATATATGTGGTCCGACGTTAACATGGTAACATGAACAATTGCAAATTGTATTTACTTTTGATAATGGTCTGTTAGAAATAAAATTGGACTATTATAAATCAAGTATTACATACATTAAGTTAGTGGACATTATGGTATGTGGGCCTTGTGTGTATGGGGTTATCCTATGATGGGCAAGGATGACCCAAATCTGTCTCCTTTGGTTACACAAGGAGAGGTCCATACTCTCTAGCAAAAACAGTGGATTGTTGCAAACCCATTATTGTAACAAGCAGAATTTGAAGACCCACTTTTGGCACAGAGAAAATAGAGCTCTTCCTTTTACTCTTGTCTTCTTCAACAATACCATTTGCATGGATTCTCCTTCAATTCCAGGTATTTCTAAATCACTTGGATTTATACATGCTATGAAATATCATCATTTAATTGTCTTATTATTTCTTTCAAACAAAGCTTGAGACATTTTAGATGATATAAGATCAGGCAAATCAATGATTTTTAAGATAGAGTACAAAGTCCTAAAGATGGAAATGATGATAGAAAATTAAGGTTAAATATCAACAAAATCGTAAATATTGATATGTGTCATATTGTGTAGTGTGTTGATCATGTCGTTGATAGGGTCATTAATATTTTGACAAGAAAAAGAAAAGTATCCCAAATGATTTAAATAAGATATGATAAAATGGACTCAATGAAGATTTAAATGTCTTATTTGAGGTTTAGCAATAAAATAAGGGATGACAAATTAAATAGTATCTAATTTTTAAAGATTTTTTAATTTAATGTCAATTTTTTTAAAATTTAATTTAATGACCAATATTTTAAAGCTTATATATATTAGGTTGAAAAGTTATTTTGGTTAATGTTATGTCTATCAAATGTCACATAAATATTCATCTATTAATTATATCAGTAAAAATAAAATTTTCATCTGATTTATATAAAATTTGAAAAGTTAGACAATAAATTAAAAAACTAAATTTAATTTTTTTTAAAATAGACACTTTTTAATCTTTTATCTATAAAATAAAATAAAGTGATTTATATGAGGAATTGTATTTGGTAAAAATTTTATGATTAAAAAAAAAAACTAATGTTGGTTAAAAATATAAAGGATAAGTGACGAAGTTGGAAAGGGGATGCTTGAAAACAAGACTTGGATTTGAGTAAGAAATTAAAAACACGAATAGTCCTACTAAACCTAAAATGTTCTTTTGAAGAAACTACTAAAAGTTTGTTGCCGATGACCGCTCGCCGTCTTTCTTCAAAACGGAACTCTTTCTACCTATCGTAGCTGTTGTCTCACTTGCTGCCATCTCTGTTGTTGCAGTCCATTGCCGTCATCCATTTTGTCGTAATCAAAAGGTAATTTTTTTAAGCAATTGTTCTTCTTTTGGGGAAAACCAAAGACTACAGAGTCATCACATAATCGATGACTTACCCCGAGGATGAGCCGTAGGATTTTTATTTGAAGAACATTTGATTCCCATCTTTTTCTTTCTTTTCTTCTTTTTTATTCAGGTTTTTAGATTTGATTTCTTTGGGTTGATGTTTGTTCAAATGATTCAGAGACAATGTGTTCACTAAAATGCTTAAACGAAAATTGTCCTTAATATGTTTCTTTTCCTGTTCTATTTCTGGTGGTTCCTTTTCACGTATTCTATTTTCATAATTATGTGTTTGTTATCGCATAGGGACTAAGTTAGTGCCAAGACGAACTCTGAGACAACAAGGGTATAACTCCAAGCCTTTTTGTCAGAAGCATCTTAGTTTAGATCTCTGGGTTATCATGAAAATGGCCGTTTTGATTTTGTTATTTTCCTTTCAGTTATATGAAGTTATGATAATGGTTTTGAGTGTCATTTTGGTTATGGTGAGTTTGTAATCCAACTTACTTTTTTTGGACATAACCACTGGAAAAATGCGATCATGTCAAAACAAATCTTGTTTTTTTCTCTTCTTTTTATTTTCTGTATTGATTCATGTATGTAGTTTCATAATTGTCGCTCATTTTGTTCTTTATTCGTTTTTTATTCAAATGTAAGATTCTTGGATTCCTAGGTTCACATATTAATCGCATTACTAATAGAAATAATTGTTCATATGTTTAGAAAGGAGCTCTCGTTGTTCATAGGTTTGAGATTTTCAAGTCATTCATATATGTTGTGTTTGATTCATCTTGAGAAAGATGTTTGTTGTCTGTTTAATTTTGTGTCTGTGCTGCTCTGCATAAAATTACTTGTAAATTTTATTCCTTTAAAATACTAATTTTGCTTTCTGCTGTCAAGACTATTGTTATGTGGTTCGGTAAATAAACATCAATTAGTTATTCTTTTTCTTCCAGGAGAGGGTTTAGCAATAAAATAGCAAGCCTAGATGGTGAAGAAGAATAAGAAGCAAAAGGTAATATTGCCACCGGCGTTACCAGCAGAAATATCAGAGGATGAAATAGAGGTGTCAGACGAGGACTTGGACTTTGTCCACCAAAATCTTGATTACGCTGCCTTTGTATCTCGCTTAGACACCCAATCCATCACCAAGTAACACTCTTTTAACCTTTTTCTTCCACTTGTTATTAGTATGATGATTTATTTATCCAAAATTTCCTTGATAATGTAAAATGAAAAAGGCATGTTAGTCGGGTGGCTGGTTTAGAAGGAGATGATGCTTTGGAGGCTTCTTATGAGAAAAGGAAAAAGAAAAAGGAAAATAAGGAGAAGGTTGAAGAAGAAAACAAGCTCTATGTTGATCCTGTTGATACTCTTCCTGTCAAAACTTTGGATGGCCAACTCTACTACCGCACATGTATTATTCTTTTTCCCATTTTAGTGCTTGTTCATGAGTCCTATACTAACAATTAGTAATGGGAAGCATTTATATTGTTTAATGAGGCAGCAGCAGTGTCAGGGACTGTTGACAATAGTGAAAAAGATGAAGTTGGTGGAGATGAAAAGGATACTAGTATAATGAGGTTGACTAAAGCAGAAAGGAGGGCAAAGCTTAAAAAGAACAAGAAGGAGGCAAAAAAACTAAAGGACTTGGACATACCACAAGACCAGAAGGAGCAAACCCCACAAGCAGCTGTGCTGGTATCATTAGAATACTACAAAACTTTCCTCAACTATAATATAAGTTTACACAACTGCTTTTTTGCTCCAAATCTGCTTCATGATTCCTATATTTGTGGTTATAATCTAAATTGCAATATTTTGGCAATATATATGTGTTAGAGTAGGTACAAGCTTTTAAATGCATTTTATTCTTGTGAAATATGAATATTTTCAGAAGCCCTTGTTATTGTAATGAAGATTGTATTTAATTTTCATACGATGGTCTGACTTTGTTGGTTGAATTTGATGGCACTCTTTCTTTGAATCAAATTACAGAGGCTATAATACTTCTATTTGTGCCTCATCTAAAATAATGTTCCTTTTTTAGGCTGAGGTGAAAGAAGAGCTCTCAGCTGAGGAAGCATTTCAACGTAAGAAGCTTAAACTTGCAGAGCTGGGAATGGAAATATTAACTGATCCAGAGTCCAATATAAAATCACTCAAAGAAATGCTACAAATCTGTAAAGAAGATGATCACACTGTTGTGAAACTTGGACTGTTGTCCCTGTTGGCAGTTTTCAAAGACATTATCCCAGGGTAGGAAGTGTGAACTAATTCAAATTTTGTCTTGCTTTAAATTGTTCATCTCTCTGTCTCTCTGTCTCTGCATTCATATTAATTATTGTTCCTTCTGGTGCATCATACAGTTACCGAATTAGGGTTTCAACAGAAAAGGAACTAGAAATGAAAGTTTCCAAGGAAGTTAAGAAGATGCGGTACTATGAATCAACTCTTTTGTCAGTATACAAGGTTTGGCATGGCACTCATTTTTAGTTGTTAGAACTTGAGGACTAAGTTTTCTTCTTCCCCTTCTAAATTTTCATTTGTTTGTCTACCAGGCATACTTGCAAAAGCTAATAATATTAGAAAAACAACTCCAGTTTCAACATGTGGCCATTCGTTGCATTTGCACTTTACTTGAATCAGTACCACATTTTAACTTCCGTGAAAGCTTGTTAAGTGCCGTTGTCCAAAGCGTAGGCTCTCCAGATGATGTCATAAGGTTTTTGCTGAATTCTTGTTTCTTTTCCTTTTACATTAAAGAACTGGATTTCATGCATTCTTCAAATTTTGTTTTAGTGCTGTATATACTTTCGATATGTTTCCATTTATAAATGTCGTAAATTTGTTGTCTTGTTGATTATTATATGATACGTTTGCTCTTTATGTAGTCTTGACTATTGAGTTCATATTTCTATTCCCACTGTTCTGCTGCCTATAATCCATTTACTCAATGAGATGTAGTATTAACATTTGCATCTATTTTGCTTTGAAATTCATGGTGAGGCTAAAATTTTCCCTGTCGATCATGTATGTTTAGTTTCTGAATATGCACACGAGTTCAAAAGCTAAAAGCCAAGCATTCAGCAGAGTTGGCTATGGCTTACTAGACACATTCCTCCTAGAATGGTTATTCTTATCTGCTCTAGATCCAGCAGTTTGAAAGTTGAAAAACGATAAACAACTCTAATATTTTTAAGAGACATGTTGGTCAGTATAATTTACTTCAAGATTATTCTGGCAAGTATTATTTTTGTCTGCTCTGCCTCCAGTAGCTTGAAATTTGAAAAACTAGAAACAATCTGTAATATTTTAAGGAGACACCTTGATCAATATATTCTTTTTCAATATTATTCTGGCGAGTATATTCTTGTGAATAATGGCTGCTTAATCAAGTCTATTGGTTGTATTAAAATTGCTTAACCCAAAGGTGTTACTTCATGCAGACCAAAATTTGATAATAGCTTATTTACATATTATCCTGTTTATTGCTATAAAACTGTACCTTACTTGACAGGAAACTTTGTTGTACGACTATCAAGTCCCTTTTTATTAACGAGGGAAAGCATGGCAGTGAAGCTACACTGGAGGCTGTCCGATTAATATCAGACAATGTTAAAACTCTTCATTGTCAACTGCATCCAGATTCTGTTGAGGTACATGATGACTCTTGTTGGTACCACATATGGTTTCAGTGATATCTAGCATTTTGTACTTTTATGTGATCCTGAAAAGATTATCTTCTCCACCCCTCCAGAAAAACAACATAAACAAAAAGAAGGCAACCTTTGAAATTAGTAAACTGCTTTAATGTGGATTTTGGTTAAAATGTTGGGTTATGCGAAGATAACATGAAATGTAACGAAATTGGTTAATCTTAGAAGAAATGATCGTTACCTTTTCTCTGACCTGTGATGCAAAATTTGTTGGAATGTAGATGGTGCATTAAAAACTTCATCTCTTTCATCCAGGGACAAGGGTTAAATAAGTTTTAAGGTTATATTAATTATTTTTGAGTTGCCTGTGTGATAGTTTTGGAAGACATTCTTCAGTATATCCATAGATGCAAAACCAACCCCTTGAACTGCAAGAAAAATAATGTTCTGGAGTTTTTTTGTTGGAAAGTATTTTCCTTTTAACTTTTCTTTTTTTGTTATCTCTTGTTTGATTCTTTTTCCTTCTTTTTCTGTGGACACTTCCACAGGTTTTCATGTCATTAGCATTTGATGAAGATCTGGGGAAGACTGAAGAAGGATACCGCGACAACAAAGTAAGACACAGAAAACACAGAAAGAGGAAACACACTGAGGAGTCTAGTCAATTGCAAGACAATGACAGGAAAAAGAGCAGGCAAGAGATGATGACAAAGATTAGAGAAGAGGTGAGTTATATAATCATAGGTTATGATGGCATTGTTCATGTACCAAGTGAAGGCACGGGTATTTTAGATGAATAAGAGGTCAACTGGCCGATAATTATGTGTGGTTTCTCTAATTAGTCACTGTTGCTTATAAATATGCTAACCTTGCTTCTCAGATTTCCTTCATTTTCACGTTTTTGGTGTTTCTACTTTAATGAGATGGGAGAGAAGGTGGAAATGGCACATGACACGGCCTTTTTAAGAGGCCTGTCTCATACATCAACTTTAAACTCAATTGGTCACTTTCAAAGCAAATATGCTGGATTTCCCAGCAAACTTTCTTCTGGTGCTACATTCAATCTTTAAAGCACTAAAGACAATAATTGATGTGTCTTAACCTCAGAATAGTACCTATCTTTCTTTTATAATGGCCACGTTAATTATCATCCTTCAATGCTTATATGAATGACCATTTTTCTATGGTTTGTGCAGGTTAGTGCTGATTACAAAGCTGCTTGTTTTACACTAGATGTTGCAGAGAGGAGAAGGATACAGGCAGAGACACTGTCTGCAGTATTTGAGACATATTTTCGGATCTTAAAGCATACTATGCAGTCAACTTCAGCCAGGTTTGTGCTTCAATTTTGCTGTAGCTCTTGCCTATTTGGACTAGATGTTGTAATATTGTGTCACTATGTAATGTAGAATTTACCACTTCCACAGCAGATTTTCATAGTCTTGGATGTCACTTAATCTGTACCTGTTTTTCCCTTTTCATTTAATGCACTGCTCAGTGGCGGTTAGATAAGTATTTCTCTTGCAAGTGGGTTTGATATTGGTTCAAATTATCCTGTGTAAGTACTCTTTTTCTTTAATGTCGAAGGAAAAGATCTTTGTGCCAGCTTCAACCTTACAATGTCCATGACATAGATGAGCTAGATCTATATAAGTGCAATCTCATTTGCATTTATCTTTTATTTGCTTTAGTATTTTGAAAGTTGGTAGTGAAAAGAGTACATGCTTGCAATTTGGAGTTAAAACATACTTGATAGTTCTGTTGCTCGGGGTAGGTGATTTTTTGGCATCAGCATTCTATTAAAGGAGACCTTGAAAATTTTGGTAGATGTTGGGTTTAAATTATGACATGGAATTAGTGTGTACAAGTTGCCCATAATGCCAAAAATTCCCCATGTTTGCTGTTTCTACTCTATGCTTTAAGATCAAGAAAATATACTCTCTCTTTTCTCCTTCTCATGTCCTGTTTTCTCATTCTCAGCCCTGAAACTGATGGTAATTCAGTTGCTGGTGTATTTGAAGCACACCCATTGCTTATGCCATGTCTGAATGGATTGGGAAAGTTCTCTCATCTTATTGATTTAGATTACATTGGAGATCTTATGAATTATCTGAAAAAGCTTGCCAGTGGTGGTGATGATTCTGATTCATCTGACAAATGTTTGACACGATTGACTGTTTCTGAACGCCTGCAATGCTGTATTGCTGCCTTCAAAGTCATGAGAAGCAACCTTGATGCCCTTAATGTTGATTTACAGGATTTCTTTGTGCAACTGTACAATATCATACTTGAGTATAGACCTGGAAGGTTTGTGTTTACATTCTACTTGTAAATTCTGTCTTCTCATCTACAAAATTCTTCATATTCCTCCACCCTTCCTCAGTGATATATACGCTTACATGTATAACTGCTACAAGTGGTTTGTTAATTGATATATTTAAGTGCATTTGTCTCATCTCTTACTCTCTCTTTCTCTTTCTCTTTCTGAAATTGAGTTTGTTTCTTGTTTTGGATCTTCTCCAGGGTTTTAGATTTTGATTTCTTGTATTGTCCTTTCCTCTACTCTGAAATTAGTTGATTACACCAGCTGGTTCTTGTTAAGATTACGTAGTGACTGATTTCTTTGTTTTGTTACATCTTTCAAAGATTGCAGAATTGGTACAATGTTTTACATATTGATTAAATGGCTATATTTTGGGCAGTTCTACCTTAGTAGATTTCTCACTCAATTTGGATATCTCATGCAGGGATAAAGGGGAATTGTTGGCAGAAGCTTTTAGAATCATGTTGTATGAGGATAGACAGCATGACATGCAAGGCTGCTGCATTTGTAAAACGTCTGGCAACATTTTCTTTATGCTTTGGGTCTGCAGAATCTATGGCTGGTATATCTGTCAACTGCTAATGCAGTTGAACTTGTTATTTGTTTAATGTCTTGATAGTTAATTTAGTATTTTGTTTAGTGTCTTGATTGGTGTCTTATTCTTTTTTGGGCTGCTACAGCTTTGGTGACTTCAAAGCATCTTGTTCAGAAGAATGTCAAATGCCGGAATCTGTTGGAAAATGATTCAGGAGGTGGATCTATTTCTGGCTCTGTTTCTGTAAGCAGTCTTCACTATCTGTCTGATCTTTTTGGAATTTCCATTTTTAAGATTGTGATGTGAAATGAATGCTAAATATGTTAACAGCCAAGGGAAATGATGCCATATGCATGAATGCGTAGGAGTACTTATTATCAACTCTGTGTGATGAATTGAATTAATTGCTTGATCACATTGTCGTGATATTCCAAATTTTTACAGTGCTCGGTTTCTTAACTTGATACTTAAAACCTAATAAATAATATTTGTCAGAGTTGGCAGAAGTTAGATATTAACTCTAGTTTTTATAGAAGTAACTTGTACTATTCTTTTTCCTTCTGCATTTCATGTCATGGATGGTGTAGTAATTTTGTTTTATAATTTTTGTCTGAATGAAACAATTCCTACTTGATTTATAGTGGCTTACCTAATTTTTTTAAAATCTTTAATGATGAACTTATGATGCTCAATTCAATCAAAAACTACTGGTGGGTTGCAGTAATTATTTAGGTAATAGTAGACGTGTAATAAAATCTCTGAAATGGAGCAGTCTGGATCCTTTCAAAACTATTTTTACCATTGGGTTCTCATATTTAATCATGTTGGAAATTCAATTGGCCTGTCAAATTAGTACCTGAAGCATTTGTTGGAACCATTTCGATGAAGTAATTTAACTTTTGCACTAGTCATTGTTAGTAGAACTTCTCAACAGTCCACAAGGAAAGCTAAATAATCTGAGATTTCTTTTAAATGCGTAGGTCCATTTGAGTAATTGATTTTCTGTCTTTTCTCTATCTACGAAATTCCTGTATATGACTTGGTGTCTTATCATTCCTTTTTCTGAAGTTACAAACTTCTTTCTTGTGCTTTTTAATCCCTTCTTTGTTGTTAATCTAGAACTTAGATGCAACTGTGCATGTTGATATTTTTGGATGCACTATATTTCTCATACTGGGATTATGTTAGTTTGTGCAATAAGACAAGTTTCTATTTGATTCTGCTGCAAGATGTCTGGTCCACATCTCGACTATTTTTCGCATGAACATTGAAGTTCTCTATGTAAAACTAATGGTATTCTACATTTTTATTGTCTGATGCCATTAACACATAATTAGGAGATGATATGCATTCCAGTGCCCTGTTAACATCTCTTTGTTATTCTGTCTTTCATATTGGTGCAGAAATACCAGCCATATGCTTCAGACCCTAATTTAAGTGGCGCTCTCAGTTCCGTCCTGTGGGAACTCAATCTTCTATCCAAGCATTATCATCCTGCAGTTTCCACAATCTCTACAGGCATTTCGAACATGAACAATGCTAATAACCAAGCGCTTCTGTCCACTCTATCTCCTCAACAAGCTTTTATGGAATTTTCGCTTGATCGAAATATATTCAATGCGACTTACTATGCCAAAAATTCAAGTAGCAAGAAGAAAAGAGAGAGTGGACAGTCGAAATTAAAAAAAATTGAACAGTTTCTAGATGAGATGAAGTCATTTGATGAAGATGAGTTACAGGCCAAACTTTCAAATCATTTCATGCTTCTTCATGACATTAAGGAGCATGAGAGATTGAGAGTTGAATTGGATCGTACAAACTTAGCCTTGCAATTACATGAAGATTATCAGAAGCAGAAGAGCAAAGCTTAAATTTTTTTGATTAGTTTCACAGGTGATTTTGGAAAATTTTTTAGATGTAGATTATCTCGAGTCACTTATATTGATGTTATGGATATATATATTTATACGAAATTTGTATTTCCCAAATCCATGGATATTGAGCAACTTATATCATTTTAAGTGATCATATTTAGGGATGATGGTATGTGATTTAATAACCAGCTTTAAAAATATTTTTACTATGATTGAAGTAATTAATATAAGTTTGCATTGAATGTGTAAATTATTAGAAAATAAAGCACGGTTAATTTTCTTATCTTCATTTGCATTTTAGACTACGAAGTACGGGTACGTATGTAGTACTCCAACTTGGGTTCACTCAAATCGTAT